>JXSR01S022433.1:4040-27829 GCA_000969725.1 Ophiothrix spiculata
TGAAAATTTATCGTACTACGAATAAGAGGCAGCTCGTCTACTATTCGCAGTACTGCAGATACTGCAAATTTTTATTTAGGTAGGTGGCATCGGCATCTTCTTATTCACAGTCCGATACTGCGAATTTATTTGATACTGCGAATAGAGTCTTCCAAAACAAAAACATGTCCGTAGAGTCGCCGTAGTATTTACTGCATTTTCAAGGCGAAAAACACGTAAATATTAAAAAAATAACAACAAATGTGTACAAAATAAAAAATAAAAATAAAAATGCCGGTCGTAGAATTTCGAAATTTACGACCGGGCGGGTGAGGGCAACACATCAATTTTTTTTTTACGCCTTATTCCCTTAAACATGTTATTTCAAAGAATTGCATTGTGGGTAAGGGCTCTTCCCTAAACTGGGATACCAAGGAATCCTGCAGGAATCCTGCAGGAAGGAGAGCTCAAAAAATTCTTTTGTTTCAAAATCCTGTACCATTCATAAAGGGAACTCTCCTTACTGATTTTAACTGCTTCACTGAGTGTGGTTGTGTAAGATACTATTGGGTTTATTGACGTATTGATTCACAGCACTTCAAAAGCAAGGGTTGTCAATATTTCCATTGTTAAATGTAGCGCTCCATCCTGGGTGCTCTCACAGCAAGGATTCCTGCAGGAATCCTGGCTTGGCTATTTAGGGAAGAGCCCTAAATAAGAAATGTAATGTGGGATGTTGTCTATTTAAATTTTAAATCCACAAATTTTTGATATGGTCGCAGTTAATAAATAGGTCAGTCAAATATCATATTTTAAGATGTAGAGGTCAAAAGACAACAAATGTGGTATCATTTTGTAGGTAATTTTGTTCTCTGCAAAAAGTTCCACTTCATTTGAGCAAATAATAAGGGAGTTATGGTTAAAAATGTCAAGCTATGACAGGGTGGAGTCGGCGGAGGAGCAGTCAGCGGAAGCAGTCCATAGACTTGCATACAAAATGGCCCAAAATTGTGTTACTTTGACTTGAAGCCTCACAATTCAAAAAGTATAAATGATAGAGATGTCAAATTTCACACCAGTAAAGAGTAACTGTAGAACTATAATAAAGGACAAAATGTTACAAAAAGTAATTTTATTAATTAGTTAATTGAGTGTTAATTAAGGTAATTTCTCCTATTCACTACTGTGTGAATCCACCATTAACACTCAAAAAGCTATAAAATAGCGTATCTTTTGACTGAGTTGGCCTATATTGTAAAAGTAATACATTTTCAAAAGGAAATTAGTTGAGGAATGCGATTTTGCCATAGGTTTGTTGGTAGTTTGTACAGGAAAAAAGTTATTGCTGATAAAATGTTCAAAAAAATAACAAATCATTTCATGATTTTGGACCACACTGTATATTTTAACCACAATGTAATTGGTCACGAAATATATTATTTTATGAAGGGCTATTATTATATCCTTTAAGCAATATATTAATTTGTTTCATCTGGATACACCTTTCTCAAAAAAGAAAAATCACAGTGGTAAGTTTATATTTTTGACCCACCCTGTATTTTTGAATTTTTGTCTGCAGATATGACGTCCTAGGAATATAAGCTTTCTAACGGTATACACTATTCTGGGTTTAAGTGTATATAGGAAAATTTCTACTCAGATGAATTAGAAATGGTGCATTTTTCTGAATTGTGGAGTGTGAAATTATTTTAAGGGAAACATACGTTAGGGACGAGGCTGGACTCAGTAAAATGTAAAGTTAACACATTTTAATATTGAACGCCATGCCATATCTTGTGTACTACCAACAACCACCACTTGACCTAGTCTATATAAACACAAATATATAAGCAACCGTAAACACACAAGACGACCTCGGATGACCTGAATGGGGTCAGGTCATCCTCGATCAAGGTTTTAACCTCGTCCAGCCTCGTCATAACTACTATTTTATGACCTAATTATAAACTGCGACCTTAACTTATAACCAAATACTTCCAATTTTTCAGATTACAACATTTGTAAATCATGGATTTCACCAAGGAAGTAAATGAAGAAAATAATGATGAAGAAGTTGAAATTCCAATTCAAGACAGACAGCAAAGAGGAATTGACACCACCGCAGATTCCCAACTTGATGAACTGATTAAAAGTGCTTGTGCCTCCATCCAACAATTTGATGTTGAAGCTGGCTGCTCATTTGAAGAAAACAAAAGGACAGGTACAGATGGCATCAACATAGAAGATCAGTTGGATACGGATGCAGAAGACATAAATGCGCCTACCAAACAGACAGCTGCCGATTGCATTGCGGAAGATGAAGATTGTAGTGTGGGAACAGAAACTGAAAGAGTGCGTGTGGCTGCTGAGCAAAGCAGTACGGATGACATCACAGAGCAGGGTAGGTATACAAAACTATATAGGCCTATAGGCTAAGCAAAAAAACAAAAATCCAGAGTATGGGTTGCATTTACAAAAAATACAGTCCTGCACTATGGATTTTGGTTTTCACTGTCCAATAAATTTTTGAATGGCCTGTAGTTTAGTTATTCTGATACTTCCTGAAATAATACTACATACCCAAAGGATGATTAAAGCTCTTCCCATAACACACAGCAACTGTATGACTAACCCAATGGAATGTTCACCAAGGTCACTCCACTACTACATTCATTTGTGTGGCAAATATTTTGAATTTGCTTCTTTTCAAACTGTATTTTGGGAATGAAGAAAATTGTCGAAGTTGTATTTGTTTACACTGACATCAAGCTGTGATTATCCCCTTTCTGAAGGTCTGTTTCATTCACACTTCGACTATGTAATGAATTTTCTATAGCAAGGTTTCCATCAGCAGTTTAACATGTAATTCTATGGCTGTTAGTTCACTCAGTGTGTTGTTTATAAGCTGTGGAAGTAAGTTTGAATTGAATTGTGGGAAGTACTTAAAACACCTTTTTTAATACTATATGGAGCAAATAACGTGTCTACTATCTAGATGGGTTTTATGGACTATAGAGTGGATATAAAATCAATCTGTTGCATGGGACCCTGCAGGAGGGGGGCATTGAACTCATGAACCATTAATCAGAGACGGGTCAAAGTATACTTTTTCTGCTTCATTACATGATGAAAGCATTATTTCAATAACTTTGAAACAAGATTTGACCAATTTTCAAATTTGACCCCTGTATTGACTTTGCCCCCTTCCTGTAGAGCCCTGTGCAATAGATTGATATTGTGTCCACCCAAGTTATGTTACCTATGGTCCATAGAACCCATCTTGATAGGACATGTTACTTCCCGTTGCGCATCAATGTGTTTTGCTCCCTAGGTAGCAGTACAATTACCGTAAAGTGGATGATGACTTTGAACAAAACTTTGACAAGAATGTTCGTGAAACAAATCCTTTGTGATGGTGCATGGTTTGTAAAGGATTTCAATCACCGATGGTTGATGGTTGAAGTGAGATGATTCATTCAGGAACCACCTCGTTGAAGTTTTGTTCAAATTAAGTCACCCAGTTTATGGTAATATAGAAAATGCATCAAACTATCAAACCTAACATTATCAAATTAATAAATGAATGCCAATTATACTTAAGTCACATTAAAAAAAGACTTTGCTCAAGGTTCATAAAATTGATTTTTGAGGGAGTTCAGATTTCCTGTTGGCTGGAATTCCGGGCTCTTTGTTTTCAGGTGCATTTTCGAAAGAGTACATGTAGGCAAAAGAGACCCAACCTAGTAGTAAATGGCAGAATTGGTCAAACATTGTCAGACTCGACCTTTCTTAGTTGGGCCTGGTTAGTGGCCAGGTCTCAATCAAGCTGTGACAAATTTAGTGAGTAGAAAGATTATTAGTAAAAGAGAATGCAGGTCTTTTAACTACTCCTGAAATTTTGGCAAACTGCGAGCAAGCTCTGAAATTTTGAAAGAGTATCTACTGATGCCGATTTTGCCTATTTTGACTACTCAGCTTAGCCTCTTTTCCCTACTCTTCTGAAATTTGAGTGAAGCATTAGTGATAGGTGATTGAATTAGATTTATGGTATTCAAGATTTAACCTGTCAATTACAACCATATATTTATCGCAATTTACTGGGATACCATTTATAATGTCTCTAGAGTAGATAAAACATTTTGGCAATTATGAAAAAAAAAATATCCTATCTATTTATATTTAATTACATTAAAACATAAAAACAAAAACTGTCCTTCAGTAACCCTAACTCTCGCATGTTGAAAACCTGTTCTAAGTCCGAATATGTCAGGCCATGTGTTTTGATCTGGGGACCTACACAAGTTTCATCATGATATTGATCACATCTCATTTCGTCATGTGAGTGCAAGAAAGTTGTATCTGCAATGGCTGCCCTAAGTTATTTTTATTTTATACTTTGTCACAAGAATGTGAAAAATTCCTCAAAAAGTCCCTGTCTTATGTCAGTGGTTCTTGAAATGGTTCTTCAGGTGACGTCACCTGAAGAACCATTTCAAGAGCCACTGACCCAATACTGGAGATTATCCAGTGTGCAATCAAAATTTATGACAAATGGCAGCTATTGCAGATACGACTTTCTTGCACTCACATGACGATTTATCTTTTTTTCAGATGAACGCAATGATGCTGTAAAAAGTGCGGATTCAGAGCCAACAATTCTGTCCAATGCACATGAAAATAACAGAGATGTGGACAAGAACTCTACAATGAATTTCGAAGGAGAATGTGATGATTCGCTTCACATACAGAAAGAAAGTCAATCAGGTAATTCTTATAAAAACAAATCACAAGATGAACCTTAACTGTAGATTTACAGGTTTTTCCAAAGCAGCTAAAGTGAATGAGTATAGGGCATTTGTACAAAATTAGTATACTGTACTCCCCTGATTGTAATTCCATGCGGCCTCAGCACACTTTATAGGTGTTCGTTGACTACTTTGGCCCAGGTAAGCTCCATTCCACAACAACCATCATTTCAGGTTCTGCTTCAACCTCCAGAAGAATTGAACCTTGATCAACCCACATATGAAGAGTTTGTTTCCAAAAGGGCCTAAATTATTTTGAGAAAACAAGCAAAAAGTTTTTTCTTGTTGTGCAAAATTACTTTTCAAGTTTTTTCTGCTTTACATTTTAGGAATTGGTCCTCTAACTAAAGTGACAACACTCAAGTAAATCAGAACTTAATTGTTCATTTTTGTCTCGCCTGAAAATTTTTCAGGAAGAGACATACCATTCCTTAAAACTGTCCGCCGTCCCAATTTCTTGTCCGGAGAAAACTTTGAATCTCGGAAACCGTATGCCCTATGTAGATGATATTTGGTGAGTGGGAAGGGTTGAAGCTGAACTGGCGCTGCGTACAATTTGAACGCAAACTATGCATATAAAGTACCTAATTTGCATAATTTATGCGTAATTTTTAATTTTAAGTATATCTCCTAAACCGTAAGGGATATGGTAATGAAACTTGGTGACATGAAGTGGTTTGGGATTAGCACAAGCGACGCGCCTTTTTGGGGGGTGCGGTGAAGGTCATTCAAGGTCAAAAGGTCATTTGAGGTCAAATTTTTAAAATTGTTCAAAATCCAAGGTCATTTTGAGGTCAAGCTCATAACTCATTAACCCCTGACCCCACTTGGATTAAACTTAGACCATAGAAAGTACTTAACCCAAGGTCAATGTCAGTCAAGGTCAAAAGGTCATCTGAGGTCAAATTTCCAAAATTGTTCAAGAAGTTGACCTGAGGTCATCCGAGGTCATTTTGAGGTCAAGCTCATAACTCATTAACCCCTGATCCCACATGGATTAAACTTAAACAATAGAACTTGACCCAAGGTCAAGGTCAGTCAAGGTCAAAAGGTCATCTGAGGTCAAATTTCCAAAATTGTTCAAAAAGTTGACATGAGGTCATCCAAGGTCATTTTGAGGTCAAGCTCATAACTCATTAACCCCTGACCCCACTTGGATTAAACTTAGACCATAGAAAGTACTTGACCCAACGTCACTTCTACCCTATCCTACTCCACCCCACAACTGAATGATTAAGTAGGCGGTCGATACACGGGCGAGACTACTGGTTCGCGAACCATCTTGTTTATATATAGCTTTATTTTCACTAGTTAGTGGATTTAGGCCCTTTTGGAAACAAACTGAGATTTTTGTGCACTGGTTAGCTCAATGAAAGCTATTTCTGGGAAAAATAGTTTTGTTACATGAAACTACTACTATAGTACTACACTATGGCACTAACAACTAAATTTTTACCCAAATTTGATTTATGTTCTCTTTGGGAATGATCTCTTCATTTAGAGTTTATTTCCAAAAGGGCCTAAATCCATCTGAAAATCAGCAAAAGGATAATTTATTGTCATGTTTAATTTTTTTTTGAGTTTTTACTGCTTTACAAGTTATAGGGATAGGTCCTCTCACTACAGTGACATCACTTATGGAAATCAAAACTTTAAATGCATATTTTTTATTTCAAGTTTATTTCCACCCTAAAATGGATTTAGGCCCTTTTGGAAACAAACTGTTGTGGATGTCACATTTATTCAAAAATCACATGTTTTTACCCAAATTTGCACTATTTTGACACAAATTGTCTAAAGTTTTGTGAAAAAATACTGTAATTTGGGGCATTTGTAAAATTTTGAAGAGAAAATCCATAAAAATAAGTACATTTTGCGAAGAAAATGGACTGATTGAAATACCATGCAGAGAGCCTGATTTTACTATGGCACATCTCCATAACCCTGTTTTTACCAAGTACACCCGGGTTTCTTTCCTAGGCCATAACCCATAGCATTACTTGGAAACCCATCACTAAAACATGCAAGTGTGTGTGGGGGGGGGGTACTTACATCATTGACAAGGTTTACTTATATATGTGCCTGCCTTTTGGGGTGGGTTTTCACAGATTTGGTATAGCAATCGGGAGGTTTTCGTCTCAGATGAAAGTACCTAATTTTCATAAATTGGGTGCTTAGGGGAAAAGAAGACATCAGGACCTTCCCATAATGCCTCGCTTCCAATGGGTTTTCAATGGACTTTTTGTATGGGATGTGATGAGAGGGTTTAGGGATGAAACATAGCATAATTAGCAGACCTCGACCTTAATATGCATTTCCGATATGTTTCATCCCTAAACCCTCTCATCACATCCCATACAAAAAACCCATTGAAAACCCATTGGAAGCGAGGCATTATGGGAAGGTCCTGATGTCTTCTTTTGGGGAAAGGGGGAAATTTTGAAAAAAAGCACCCAATTTGATTAAAAGTGTGTGCTTTTCCATCAAAATTGGTATTTTGGGGTTTTTGAACCCAAAATAGGTATATTTTGATGGTCAGTTTTTTAAAGTCCAGCAGGGCATATACCCGTACAAAATGTTTAAAGAGAAAAAAGAGTCTATTATTTCACAGGCCTCCACCAATTCACATCACATTATGGAGGCATATGAAAATAAGTCATATATAGGTTTCTTAATGTTACAGGTTTTTTTATGCCTGGGGGGGATTGTCACTGACAACTGGTATTCAAAGATGCTGAAAGTTTTTGAAGTGCTTTTACTACTTTTTGGTATATTCAGGGCTAGAAATTCGTTCACTGTTTCGAGAATCTAGCAAATCAACTTGGGGAGAATCTTTGCAAGAATCTTTAGATTCTTTACATTCATACATAAGGTGTCCGCCTCACTGTACGAGAATCTATTTGGATTCTCGCAAAATCCTCTTAGGGAGAATCTCTGCGAGACTGGATTTTTGGATTCTCGTCGAATTTCTAGCCCTGATTTTGATATGGGTTACCATCATATGTGCCCAATATGCCAAAAATAGGTGTATCTTGTAAAATCTGGTCCAAACGCCACCCAGTTTACGCAATTTTTTTGTAAAAACAATATAAAAATGGGCCACAAAATCACAATTTTGTGTAGGTACCGGGGTATTGAGATGGTCACCCCCCATAGGATCACAGCATTACTCTACCATTACTCACTGGAATGATATTTTAGGTTCAAAATGTTATTCATTATCTTCCAAAATAAGGTTTGGGTGAGGTTCCGTTTTCCATATCATGGAGGTATATGGTAGCTTTAGTTTATGTAAAATTGTTATTTCAACCTTTATTACATTGTAACTGGTTTGAGTGTTAAATTCATTGATAAAGTGATATCAAATATCTCATTCATGATTCGTGACATTTATTTGCCGTAATTTGGCAGAAGTCATCAGCAAATGGCAATGTTCACTTCTCATCAAAATATAAATACATTAAATAATATCATTAACAGTGGTATTTCTAAATTAAGTTTGTGGTTCATGGCAAATAAATTATCACTTAATCCCACTAAAACTAATGTAATGCTTTTTGGAACTCGTAATAAAATAAGTAATATTAACACAAATTTTGAATTATTATGGTCAAGTCATTAATCGTGTTGACGCATTCAAATTTCTTGGTGTAACTGTCGACCAAAACCTTACTTGGAATCAGCACATAAATAATCTTGCTAAGAAATGTTCCAGGGATTCTATATAAAATCAAAAGATATCTTCCTGAGTCAGCATTAATAACCCTTTACAATACTCTTGCCACTTCTCACATAACCTATGGAATAACAGCATGGAGTAGTGCTAACGTCACAAATAAAACTAAACTTCACGATATTCTTCAAAAACGTGGGTTAAGGGCAAAGTAACAGTGAATTTAGATGTCCTTCAAACCCTCTCTTCATTAAATTTAATCAACTTAAAGTATTTGACTTATGCAACTTGTATGTTGGTACATTTATGTATAAATATTGTAATAATTTGCTTCCTTGTACATTTGATAATATACTCACTTCTAATCAAGATAATCATAATTATAATACAAGAAATGCATCAAACTTTCAATTTCCTAAAAACAGACTTGAATTTGGAAATAAATCAATTTGTTATCAAGGTGTAAAAACCTGGAATGATATTCCTTATCATATTAAAAATGCCAATAGTCTTAACTCTTTCAAATGTTCATTTAAAGATATTACTCTTGATAACTATAAGCAAATTAAATAAATCTTACATTCTTATCTTTAATGGAGATTGGTACTCGACAGGCCTTTAGCCCTCGACTATGTATGTATTTATATCTCTTATAATGTCATTTTATTCTGTCCTTTCTTTCTACCCTGTGGTCATCGCATTGTGGATTGAAAGGATGGTTTGCATTCATATTTTTGGTATTTACATGAATTTTATTTTCTATTTATTCTCAAAAATACATTATTGTCCTTACCATCTTAGATGAAACATCCTGTCCCCTCTTTCTTCTCTGTGGCCATCGCATTGAGGATGGAGAGGACAGTATGCACTTATTATTGTTATAATGTTGTTTTTACAGTTTTATGTATAGTACATTATAAGTTCTTTACTCTGTAACTTTGCATTTGTGGAAGAAATAAATTATGTCTTATGTTATATACTTTGTGTCATCGTAGTTATAACCATATTTGTCTTCCATAGATTTTAAATATTGGATGATCCGGTTAAATACCGCGAGGAAGATAGTGGGTGATAATGGGTCACCTTGAAAGAACCCCCGGTTGAACTTTAACAGGGCAGAAAACCACCCTGGACCTTTAATTTGACCCTGTAGTCTACTGTACAGGTTCTTTATATATTAATGTATCGGAGGAGGTACACCATTACGTTCAAGAGTATAGTGTATGAGGATGTGTAATATCTTATGATTGTTATAAAAAATTCTTAGTACACTGAGTGCAATTTTACCTCCTAATAAGGAATTTTGGCCATCCATTATGAGACAAGAGATGACAGTACATTCAGCGTGAAACACAGTAGAGCCGCGATGCAGGTATACGCACACATCAGGCGCGAACAGCTTTACTGAGTTTGGAATATTTCATGTTTGAATAGGGGTGTACGTTTTTCCAATGATAATGTTTATAGTTTTTGGCAATAATTTACATCGTTTTTGGTTTATTTATAAATGAATCAAATTTGTGACTAAGAATGAGAATTTATGAGATTTATTGTTTTGCCTGGTATCTATCGTCTCATAATGGATAGGCGTGCATTATTTTGAGTTATGGGTGCCCCCGCAGATGGCGATTTATTGTTTGGCCTGTCATCTATCGTCTAAATGGATGGGCGTACATTATTTTTTTCGTAATGGGCACCCCCTGCGGGGGCACCCATTGCTCAAAATAATGTACACACCCATCCATTATGAGACGATAGATGACAGGCAAAACAATAAATCTTATCTTTTATTCTCTAAGTGAATACCATGCAGGTTTCATCGTGTTATGACCACATCTCATTTCTGTATTTTTCTTACAGATAACTGTGATAATAACGTACATGTAGGAAGTACAGATCTAGAAGCAAGCAGCTCTTCCAACACGTATGAAAAGAACACAGATGTGAACAAGACCTCTCCAATTGAGTCAGCTAGAGAACTTGATGATGATGATGATTCTCCTAACAAACAGAAAGAAAACAACTCAGGTATTTCAGGTGAAACTGATGACAAAGAAAATCAAAATACTGCAAATCAATGTAGCGATGATGACATTATTAATGAAACTGGGCAAGTTGAATTCACAACAGAGAAGTTTGAAAATAAAAGAACAAGTGTTGAGAATACTTCAAATCAAAGTGTCGAGGTTGAAAACGAATCCGCACAAATTGAAAGCAAACTTACTGATAATTCTGGTGATAATTTAAGTTGTGATAATGAATTGGATATTCCTGTAAGAGACACATCACCGGGGACAAATAACATAGACCAAGAAGATTCAGCACCAAATGATTGCGCTGAACTGATTCAACAACAGGATCCTGATGCAGATTCCGCTCATGATCTTGATTCGCAAAATGATGAAATCAAAACATCAAACAGTGGGACAAAATTAATCTCTGATAATGATCTCCAATCTAATGATATCAAAATGGAATGTGACGACAATGTTATGAAAGGCCGAGATAAAGATGAACACCCTGAATCGGGAACCCTTTCATGCACAATGCGACAAAGAAAAACTGTTTGCGACAAGTACGGAGATGATACGGGATCAGGGAGTGATGGTGACACCAGTGCTGTAGGTAATATGGAAAGGAATAGTGCTGTTGCAAGTTCCAGCTGTAAATCCTCAAAAAAGCCAACAGAAATGTCAAAAGTTACTGGTATAAAAACAACTCGGTGTAGCGTGAGCATAAAGAAAGAAATATATGATGAAGTGGATGGTTATAGTGTCAATACTAACACTGAAGACTGTATAGAAGGTGATGTGCAAAGATCAAATAAAAACAGATCATCTAAAAGACAATGTAATAAAACTTGCAAGGACAATAATATCGCATCAAATTCTCACAGTTTAAGACAAAGAAAGAGAGTGCATTATGTTGAAGATAGTGATTCTGCTAAGAACAGTGACAGCAGTGTGGCAATTTGTTCCGATGATGAAGATGATGATGAAGATGAAGATGATGACATTGTGAAACATAGAAGAAACAAATCATCTAAAAGGCGTGGAGTTGCTAAAGTTATTGATATGATTAAACAAGCAATTGAAAGCGATTCTGAAGATGAGGATGAGTATGTTGGAAATAAAATTTCCAAAATAGACCAAAATCTCAGAAGACCAAGCAGAGGTGTTAAAAATAAGTCCAATAAAACAAAATCTCATAAAGGAGAAGCAAGTACTAGTGATGTATTTAAAAGTTATTCGGATGATGATTTGGAAGAGAGCTCGAGGGAAGATTTGAAACAGCGAAGAAACTCAAGTAGGTCCGGAAGGAAGAATGATAATAGTAGAATGGATTTGCACACTTTGAGGCAAACGAAAAGAACTTGTTATGATGAAAGAAGTGATGAGTCAAGTCAAGAAGAGATTTGGAATGAAGTAGACAAACTTCCTCTAAAGAAACGTCCTACCACTGCAGATGGAAACAAAAATGCAAATAGTAGATCAAGCTTGCGTACGCCGAGACGAAAGAAAAGAATTTCATACGAGGAAAGAAGGGATCATACAAGTGAGGGTGAAACCATGCATGAAACATATAAAAGTCCATCAAAGAAATGTCATGCTGTGACCAATGATAACAAGGATGCAAATAGTAGATCAGGCTTGCGTACGTCGAGACGAAAGAAAAGGACTTACTATGATGAAAGAAGTGATCATACAAGTGAGGATGAAACCATGCATGAAACAGATAAAAATCCAGCAAAGAAAAGTCTTGCCGTGACAAATGAAAACAAGGATGCAAATAGCAGGTCACGATTGCGTACTACAAGACGGAAGAAAAGAACTTACTATGATGAAAGAAGTGGCCAATCAAGTGATGGAGAAAATGCGCATGACAACAACACCATTCCACCAAAGAAGCGTCCTGCAAAGAAAGGCAGGCATCAAAATGTGGTGCAAGCAGGAACTGTTCAAAGCAATACAGGGCGTGTTAAGTCTGTACAGACCAAACAAAAGGTACAGAAAAAGACAATGGAGGAAAAAACAGTGATCAAAATCAAGAAAGAGAAAGATGCCAATAATGGAAATGAGATTCAAAAACAAATGTGTAAAAAGGCCAGTAATAAACAAGTTGAGGTTAAAAAGGAGATTGATACAGGCAGTAGCACTTCTAGTGATGAGGAAGCGCTTATGGAAGGTGTGTTATCAGAAGTGGAGAGCTCAGCATCTGAAGAAGATGGAGTGTTAGATGATTGTCCTGTACCTGAATTGAGTGATGATGATGTTATGCCACGATCGATGGAAACAGATGGTGGGAACCAGGAAGGGGCAAGTACAGTTGGTGCAGATGGTGATAATATAAAGACTGATACAGAGATTATGAGTGAGAAGACAAAGACTGCTGCAGAGAGTGATGATAGGAAAAATATGATTGGTACTGCAGATGGCAATGACACAGAGACTGATAAAGAGACGGTTAGTAAGAAAACAAAGCCTGCTGCAGAGAGTAGTGACAGGAAAAGGACTGCTAATGCCAGTAACAGTGCCAATGGTAGATTTAACATATTTTACGGGTTTAATGTTAAAAAGGAAGCGGTTGATATCAACAAAGAGCCAGATGCCCAAGAAAAAAGTCCTGGCAGAGACAATGACAAGTTAAACTCAAGTAGTGTTAAAAATGATGCTGAGGTTGATGAGCAAAATAAGGACAACATTGAAGAAAACAAAAAATGTAAAAAAGATTCAAAGAACATTGATAAAAATGACAGGAAGCATAGGAAAGGCACCAGTAAAAAGACGATTGAAATAAACAACAGTAAATGTAAGAAAGGAACAAAGAGCATCAACAAATATGACAGCAAATGTAAGAAAGCTACCAGCATATCAGATGAAGACAGGAAAGGGGTCAAAAATACGCCGCATACCTTGAGACCAAGAAAAGATATTCACTATGACGATGTTGCTGGTTGTGTTTTTAGTGGAGATGAGGAGGGTAAAGGTGTGAATCTATCCAGCAGTGAAGGAAGTCTCTTCGATGGTGATGCTGCAGGATATTCTAGTTCAACTGATGCTGAGGAGACAAAACCAGTGAAATTTGAGTCAAAAGAGTCAACAGATCTGAAAACATCAGAAATTGAATCGAAAGCGAAGTCGACTGATCAAAAAACATCAGAAATTGAATCGAAACCAAAGTCTGCACATCAAAAAACATCACGAATTGAATCGAAACCAAAGTCAGCATATCAAAAAACATCACAAGCGAAATTGGAAAAAACATATTAGAAAAAGCGAGCTCGTGATGTGCCATATTTGTGGAAAAGAGGTGAATTGTTATTACCTCAAGGAACATATAAAGACTCATGGTTCCATCTTCGAACATTTTTGCAAAGTTTGCGGTAAAGGATTCACAGTTCGCAGCAATCTGAAATCACATTTTAATGTTCATCACACAGAACATAAATCTAACCCTTGTTCTGTGTGCGGGAAACAGTTTGCTACCAATAGGTATTTGAAATGGCACGAGTATACTATTCACAAAGATCAATTTCCCAATATTGATGAGAAAGATATTCCAAAAATGATGTGGAAAAAGAAACCAAAAACATGTGATTTTCCATGTGAGCACTGCGGGAAGGGATTTTTTTACAGGAGATCTTTATTGGCTCATAAAGAGAGAATGCATGGCGAAATTCGAAAGAAATATCCATGTCCTGTTTGCAAGAAGGAATTTAGCGATAAGGCAAATCGCAGTCGCCATAAGCTGTCGCATGGACCGAATAGACAACCATTCAAATGTTCCTTTTGTGATGCGAGATTTACGCAAAAAACATCAAAACAAGCGCACGAGAGAAAACATACTGGCGAGAGACCTTACGCATGTGATTTTTGTGAAAAGAAATTTATTCAAAAAAGTAATAAAAGAACTCATGAAAAAAGGTGTAAAGCACAGAGACATCCTACGGAACAATTATTGAACAAGTTGAACAGAAAAACGGATAGGATGCAAGGCCCCCATCCTACGGAGCAATTGTTGAACAAGTTGAACAGAACGCCGAATGGGACGCAAGGCCCGTCGGTGACGGTTAGCTTTAATCCGGGTTTGCCGGGACCGAGTGAGGAGAATTATAGACCAACGCCACTGACTTTTACTCCAGGTGCTAGCACTGTCAGTAGTGATATTTTGTCTTTGCTCCAGTTGTAATTGAAAAGTGTTTTTTTCAAAACTCGCCTATAGTCGAACGGCTGCTGGCATGCTGGATTTTCAAACCTAAAATCTTCATCCAGATTGTTTGGCATTCATGTTACCTCATATTGCAGGGGTCGGGCATACTTATTCTGACTACAAATTGTGGTTCACTAACCTGAACAGACATTATAGAATAGTAATAGAACAGGATTTTTCCAAAACTCATGAAGTCCAAGGATTAGCATATTTCTATAAAGTAATTTTCTTATTGGGTGTATGCATTCTAGAGCTTGTATGAATCTTTGATCAATATGACATAAATTTTGGTCATTTGTACTGAACTTTGAAAACAAATTTAACTCACAAAAACAGTAGTATAGATATATTTATTTATAATCTATGCAAATACATTTTTGTATATTAAACATGTGGCAGCTATTGGACTAAGTGAGTTTTGAAAAAAAAAACCTCTTCAATTGTGGCGCCCACATCGAAAGGTATATCTTTGATTTAGAGGTCAAAATTGAGTTATTGGTATCGGTGGAGAATTGGTTATTCCACTTTAATATGGTACCATATTTGTGTCAATCCCAGTTTTAGTTCAAACGTTACGGCCAAAAACATAACAACCAAGATTAGACTGTGTGAATTGATTTTTTTCATCTTATTAATAATGAGAAATGATGTAAAACTTCAGATTTAATTGGTAGGCATAACTCTCCTTGAACACATGGTGCACTGTTATTCGTCCTCTAATGTGGTCTGGTCCATGCGCCATGTCTTTAATGCTAGTAATGCCTACCAATTGAATGTCGTTTCTCTTGTTTAATGTCATTTCTCATTATTAATACAAACGAATTCATGAAAAATTATTGAAATAAATTAATCAATATTTTGATGGATCATGTCTAACACTATTAATGATGTATGGGTTTGAAAAACCGAGTGCTTCAATGCCTTAACTCACTTTAATACACATGTATACAAATGTACCTTATATTGATCCTTGTTCTTGCGTTACTGGTTTGTACAATGCAAAAATGAAATTAAGCAACTTTTTCTAAATGACCTTGAGGGGTTTAAAAATATTCCTCAGTCAATTGTCAGGAATAGGGTGTCAAATGAAAGCTGAAATTCCAACGCCTGTACAAAAAATCTTTAAATCTTTGTGGGCACGTGTGGTCTAGTAGAACAGAGCAGGACTCGTGATTAGAAGGTTGCCAGTTCGAGCTCCGCTAGTGCCAACGTGTTGTGAACCTGGGCAAATCACTTTATCACACTTGCCTCATCGACCCGAGCGTATTGGGGAGCTGTTTTGGGGAATATCACAACCTAAGTGCTGATATGTCTGCGCCTTTGGTCATTGGCCGCAAATGGCCTAGTTTAAGGCGAAATTGTTATGACAATTCCTCTGTTATGGCGTAATAATAATAATGGCCAGCGCTTTGTATCCATTGGAAAAGGCGCAATATAAATGCCAGAATTAATTATTATTATTATAAATTACGTTTGCGAGTTCCGTTTTGGCGCAAGAGCCCTTTTTTAAAAGTGAGGCGATACTTTTTTGGTTGTCTTTACTTTTTCATACTAAATAAACCAATTTGTTGAATATATAGACTATAAGGAATCCAAAATTTGTGACCCGCCATACGGAAAGGTAATATGAATTTGTTGATCTCATCTGAAAGATTATATTGTGAAAATGTCACCTTGCTTTTGGTTATTGGATGTTTGATTGAAAATTTACATCTTTATTTTTTTGCATTATTTTTGTAATGATTGTAATTTTTGCTACAAAGTAGTTAAGGCTAATCCAGAATCATAAAATCAAGTTATTATTATTATTATTACCACAAATAATGTCACAGCTAATATTGTATTCTTTATTTAATTTATAGTTTTATATATTTTACCACCCAATTTATATATGATTGCAAGAAAAATTGCATCTTGGAAAGCAAATGAATTGCTCCCATGCAATTTGATAATCAAGAAAATAAGATGGATTATCAAGTAATCTTATTGTACAAAAATGATGGATTATGAAATATCATTCAATTTGATTTGCAGGAAAGCATGGTTATCAAGAACAAGCCAATAGCCAGGGGTGCGCCGGGGCATCGCACCCTCCCTCAAATTTGACAATGTACAAAAAAGGTCCACAAAAATCACCAAAAGCTTCACTAAAAGAACCCCAAAGCACCAAAATACCTGGTGAAAGGTCATTTTTTCATAAAATACTATATAAAACACTTGTAAAACTTTTTTTTTGCTTGTCACTTTTTGAAAACCATTGAAATAAGTGTAGGGTCCACCAAAAAGAATTTTGTTTCCTCAAAAAGGTCTTTTTTTTTCAAAATCCACACCTCCCTTGAAAAAATCCTGGCTACGGGCTTGTCAGAGAATACAGTGGAAACTTGATACCACAATCTTGAAAACAGAATTGTGTCAGCACCATCAGCTTTTTGATGCAAATTTATTTTACAAGATTATTTGGTAATATAATCACAAAAGATGAATTTGTATCATGCAATATGATTGGCTCCCAAGAAAGCATCATGATTACCAGGAAATGTGTGTTGTATCTTAAAGGGACTGGCCTAGATTCTTCACACTAATTTCTTACCTGCATGTTTTTTTTACTTGAATCGATAGAACATGTTTATAATAATATAACCTGTACAAGTGGCTTTCCATGATTTTGAGGAACATTGGAGAAATAGCAATTCTCTACCTACTTTAATTTTTGTCGCCGGTGACAAAAAGTGGTGTGAAAACAGTGTTTCTAGTTTGAAAACTGATAAAAATCTTGTTTCTACACTTTTGATGGCCAAACAAATTATTTTTGATGAAATTGGTTCCCTTTTAATATGTTTTAAATTATCTCCAGGAGCTTTGTTTTATCTTTTATCTGGTAAATCCCTCTGGAGTACAAAAGTTAGGATTTAGGAAACACACCACCATCAAAGAATGACATATTGCAAATTAATTCTCTCTCAATTTGACCCATTTGTGTGTGAATTGTTGCACTTTTTTGGATTTTACTATACTTTCATACTTTGTTTAGAGCATTTCCGTAAATATTTAATTTTATATCATTCATAAATATATTATTGTTCATTGATTGCTTAAAAGCTGGTCACATGATGATAAATAGTACCACTATTTCGAAAGAAAACAAAACAATTCTATATTTGAGGGAGCGAGATACTATTTTTGAGTGAGATAGGCTACTATTTCATGTTTAGCCTCATCCCCAAGGGCAGCGTTACTCAGCGCAGTTGAATTCTACGGCGCTGGAGCAAGGAATCAGAAGGTGCATTATCATGATTATACAGCAAGAAATCGATCCCATCTAACTTGTAAGTATCAGGTATGGCATTTCAGTAACCAATCAATGAACAAAAAATATATTTAATAAATGATATAAAACAAATATTTAATGATCTTATTCGGGATCTAAAGTGGAATCTATTGGTCCCCTCGGTGAACTGAAGGGCGTAAGGTACTATTTTCCCTCGACCTTCGGTCTCGGGAAAATAGTACCTCACGCCCTCCAGTTCACCTCGGGGACCAATAGATTCCACAAGATCCCTCATTATTGGTTCATAAGATAATTTGAATATCATCACAAAAAGTTGCATTTGGTTACAAAAAGATGAATTTTATCATGTAATCTGATTGGTTCATAAGATAGTTGATTATATATTATCACAAAAAGATGAATTAATATCATACAATCTGATTGGTTCATAAGGTAATTTGATTATATTATCACAAACAGATGAATTTGATACTAATCTGATTGGCCCATAATTTGAAGATAATTTGATTATATTATCACAAAATGATGAATTAATATCATGTTATCTGATTGGTCCATAAGATAATTGATTATATTATTTCAAAAAATATAAATTTGTATCATGCTATCTGATTGGTTCATAAAATAGTTGCTTGTATTATTACAAAAAGATGAATTTGTATTACGGTGCTATCTGATTGGTTCGTAAGATAATTGATTATATAATTTATATTATCACAAAAGATGAATTTGTATCATGCAATCTGATTGGTTCTTTAGATAATTGAGTATACTATTACAAAAAAGTGAATTTGTATCATGCTATCTGATTGGTTCTTAAAATAATTGATTATGATCACAAAAAGGTTAATTTGTATCATGCTATCTGATTGGTTCATAAGATAATTGAGTATACTATCACCAAAAAGGTGAATTTGTATCATGCTATCTGATTGGTTCTTAAAAAAATTGATTATATTTATCACAAAAAGATGAATTTCAATGTATCATGCAATCTGATTGGTTCACAAGAAAACATGATTGTCTTGAAAGATGAATTTGTATTCTGTATCATGGAATCAAATTGGTTCACACGCAAGGAAATAAGATTTCAGAATATCTCATTGGTTCACAAGCCGGGGGGGGGGTTAGTTAGTGGAAAGGAGGGTGTAGGGACGTGCGGCCAAGAACGATTGCCATATTCCGTATGCCCATGTCTCGTTTCCCATTGTTTGTAATTGTGCGGTGCAACACAAATAAACTTTGTTCTGCTTCGTGATCATATCAGTGGTCTGTGTACGGCAGATATTCCTATTACCTGGTGCTCACCAAGTATGAACATGTTGATTGTTGGTGCTGCCAGGTCATATGAATCATCTGCCGTACATAGGCCACTGATATGATCACTAAGCAGAAGGAAGTTTATTGTCTATGTTGCGCCGCACAATTACAAACAAAAATATTTGGGTACGACTTTTTGGGAATAAAATCTTCAAGACTTCTATTTTTGATAAAATAGAAGTCGGTGCCAAATCCCTGTTTAAAAAGCACTGCAGCAAAATTCCACTTCTCCTCCTCCCTCTCCCCTTTTGGGTCAGGGGTATCTAAAATTTACCAATCTACTATACTTATATCGACCATACCTGAAAAAATATTCTGTATGATTTTTTGTCTCACATGATGACGTAGAGCAAATATCAACATGTGATTTATGCATAATTTACTATGGTGCTTATTCAAAAGTTCTCGGCTTCCAGACAGTGGCGGCACCACGGGGGGGCATTTGCCCCCCCAGCTTGCCCCCCCAGAAAAAAAATTCAGAAGCTTCTAGGCGCAAAATCTCTCTCTATTAGCCGTTTTTATTGATCATTTTGACATAAAATGTAAAAATTTTGCGCGCTTCGCGCGTATTTCACTATTAAATATCATTATTTTAGCGTGCGTTACATTTTTAGTCCAAAAAATTTTGCGTGCTACGCGCGCGGTATATTTTTCACAATTTTTTGCCCCCCCAGAAATTTGTCTTGCCCCCCCGTTTGCCCCCCCCCCAGAATTGAGATGCTGGTGCCGCCGCTGCTTCCAGACAAAACGTTTCCTACAACTCATTGCCAGTCATTATTTGAGGCCATTCACATAATCAAACCAGGCTGCTGTACATGTTAGCTTACATTTCAAATCAAATTTAGTTTGAATCATGGAAAAATGCAGACATACTGCATGCATGACATAATTTCAGACCTGAAACTTTTCAGCTGATTTAAGCTTTTTTTTATTAGACCTTTCAGCTATTTTTCTTGATAATCAGCCAAATTTAAGCTCTTTGGTGCCAAATTTCAGCTCTTTTTTGAAGATTCAGTTTCAGGTCTGTAATTTGGTTTAGTTTTGCTATTTGTGCACCAGCTTGGGTTGCTTCAAGTGGATGGCCCCAGTAATGGCGGCATTAAATTAGGTGCCGGAGTGTGTGGAACCGGATTGATCTGTAGACAACTCAATTTTCACTCCATCCTTACACCTTGGTAATATCTACCATTACTGGGGCTATCCTAAGAAAAGGCATTTAAGTCAGCCATTTTTGTCCCCGCCCAACGAGTTCGAAAAGGGGCTATAAAATGTCCGTGTGTTCGTGATGAAAATGTTAACCCAAATGTTATTTTCTCAGAGACCGAGGGTCGCATGTTCCTGAAACTTGGTGGGTGGGTGCCCCTTGACCGTCCAAAGATCAAGTTTGTATTGGTTAGTGGATCAAAGGTCATCAGGGGTCATTAAAGATCAAAGGAGATCAAATTGGGTTCTACTTGATTTGAAAGTTACCCTTTCTCATTTTCAGTGTAAGTACAAATATCATAAAAAGAGGAGTTTCTAACCTTGAGCAGCATCCTATCAATTTGTATTTTGGAAAAAGTATACTTTAGGTCCCATCAAAAACTATACCCTAACCCTAAAACTAACCCTAACCCTAAATTAAACCTTACCCTTTACCCTAACACGAACCCTAACCCTAAAATTCTGGATGGGCCCTAAAGTACACTTGGTCCTGTATTTCCAATAAGTATTCCCCCACTTTCTGGGTTTTGTGACCATTTTGACAGTCATCACCAGCTTTGTTAAATAAAACAAGAAAAGGTATCTTTTTCACACACATTTTAAGAACCTGTTGCGCCAGTTTCCTAGTTCCTGCACAGCCTTAGAAGGGACACTGATCCTTACCTTTATGTAGGAATATATTGATAGACTAAACCCATGTACTCATAGCTTGAAAATGTGGAGAGCTTAAGACCTGTGTTTAGCACTGTTTCTTGGATACTTGTTCAATGTGACCAAACAAATACTTTGATCAACACTCAGACAGTGACATGTGTTGGTAAGTTTCTACCATTGTCAACATTTTTAAATTGAAGAAAGGACATTCATATTTTTTGAACAACATCATTTTTGTTTGACAATCAATTATCAAGATTTAATAAGTAATGTAGACCAAAAATTGCACATTTATATATTGTCTGTGTTTCTAACTGCAGTGGCAATGTCATGACAGTCATGGAGACTACGGTGATGAAACTGTTGACGCTGAACTTTCAAGATGGTGTCATTACATGTACCACCACATTTTGAATGTCCAATATGACAGTGATTGTTCGTTAACAAGTAGTGCAGTCGATGTCCTGAAAATGAGCAATGATCAAACTATGGATGCCAACTATCCAAATTGCCAAACTTCATAATCACTCTGACATCCTCTAGACAATCAAATTTCTTAAAACTGTCTGATAGAACAGGATGCATTAACCATGGTGAATGTCATGAAGGATAACTATAGTAGAGAACTGTCGAGGCTGATTATTGCAAATTCCTCAAAAAACCTCTTTGCCATTTCTTCTCAGACCCAGGTGTAGAATTTCTTTTGCGGTTGCGTGAGTCCAGGTGGACTTTCCCTGGATACAATTTGCGTGAGTCTTTGGACTCTCTTCTATTCAGTTTGCGTGAAGTATATTACAGTTTACGAGAATCTAGCTGGACTCGCTGTGGTTTTGTTTGCGCGAGTCTTTGCTTGAGTGGACTCTCGGACTCGCGCAGAAATTCTAGCCCTGCAGACCTGCCAACCTAAATCCCTGAATGTGGGACGTCCAATGTTGGACTGAGTGACATAACAATGCCATGCATAGCAAAACAGTCAGAAAAATGAGGGACATCTCAAATATCAGTTTTAAATAATCAGAAGGAGGGATAGTCACTCAAAATGGGGGACAGTCTGGCTTTCTGACCTATAAAATATGATAACTCCAAACAGTTTGGTTTATCAGCAATGTCCCTGTCATGATGATGTTGATGATGATGACACCGTCGTGTCGCCGCTGACTGCGTGCAGTTTGGTTTATCAGCAATGTCCCTGTCATGATGATGTTGATGATGATGACACCGTCGTGTCGCCGCTGACTGCGTGATTCCCCAGGTTTCATAATCATTCTTTCTGACCTCCTATAAAATATGATAGCACCAAACAGTCTGGTTTATCAGCAATATCATTGTCATGTGTCATGACGATGCTGCTGATGATGATGATGATGATGACACTGTTGATGATGGCTGTGTGATCCCCCAGGCATCATAGTCATTCTTTCTGGCATCCTTTATACCACCAAACTCTGCCGTTTTGTAGAAAACTGTGAAAAGAAAATAGAATGTTATTATTACTAAACCTTATTCCCAGGCCTTATTTAAAGGGGCAATTCATGATCCACTTTTATTCCTCAGGTCACGTCTATCAAAATTGAGTTTTATAGTTAGAAGAATCCTTAACTGGTGTATGTTACAATTCCCAAACCATTCTTTCAAATGTGCTTGCATTTTTGAGAAAAGTGAGAAAATGAGCAATTTTCTAATTATTGTTGGGGCCCAGACAGTAATTTAAAACACAGCAGCCTATCGAATCAAGTGATATTTTCAGGATACATAATTTATGTTGTACTCTTCTTTATATTTAGCTAGAAAAGAGATTTGGGTTTTCATCACATCAGAATCATAAATTGCACCTTTAAGTGGAACCTCGATCATAGGTACAGAATATCTTGATAAACGCTGCTTTCATACATGTACTCATTGTTGCTTTGCAGCTCTGTCGTCTGCTTCTTTTCCCACTTTTGCAGCTTTGTCGCTTCATGTCTGAATTTTGAATTCATTTTAACTCGAACATCTTGCCATATAACAAAATTTTGATGATATCGATTTTTCTCAGCGACATGCAACTTTACCACAACGACAATCGGAGGCGACATATTTTTCCAAAAAATATATGTCACGCAGAGACAAAGCTACAAAACTACATGAGTATGAAAGCAGTATAACACAATGTAATTCTTCAGTATTTTGCATTCTGTATTTTAGATGGATAGCACAACACTTTAATAATACAAACTAGATTTTGTGACATAACCTATTTCAGAAATCAATGGATTTTGTTTAATATACTTGACACCATACTTCATTTGTTGTTGTTGGATATAATGTGTGAACTTGTACTTGAGAGTAGAGACAAACACATTAACCACCTTGAAAATGTACGCTTGAGTCAAAGGTCACTGTGTATTCGCTGCTAGCATGCTTTCACAAATTAAATCCAACAACAATATCATTTAGATCATTTAGTGTTGTTGGATTTTTTTAGTGAACGTGTGTCTGTAGCCTATGCACAGGTCTCTGACACGAGTACACATTTTCAAGTTTGTTTAGTGCGCTTAGACCTACGCTCAAGACTCGGAGTACGAGTACACAAATAAAATCCAACAACTATATATCATTATAAGTGTCTTTAAATCAGGCTTTGTGTTTGAAAAAGAAGTTCCACTGATCTCTGTTC
>JXSR01S022434.1:6193-29706 GCA_000969725.1 Ophiothrix spiculata
AAATTGAATCTCAGCTTCAACCTGATACCATTCATCTCCATTCAATCGTGTGCTATAAATTATACCAGTACCAGTACCCTTATAGTGCAAAACGCACCGCATCCGCATCGCAAATGGATAAAAGGAATCCTAGCTTAACAGTGAGTTTAAAAGTGCTCACGTTTTTGTGTCCCATTACGTGTACGTGGAAATCGCAAACTCTCCATTAAGTCCCCTTTTGCGGCTACGCGTACGTATACCAACCAAACTGAACCAAAATGGGACTCAGCTAGTGAATAATACATCTTCCTCAGTGGCGTGCCCAAAGGGGGGGCCGGGGGGCACGT
The DNA here is from genome assembly GCA_000969725.1 of Ophiothrix spiculata. NCBI lineage: Eukaryota > Metazoa > Echinodermata > Ophiuroidea > Amphilepidida > Ophiotrichidae > Ophiothrix > Ophiothrix spiculata. The sequence continues at coordinate 6,520 of JXSR01S022434.1, forward strand.
GCCCCCCCCCCCAGTTTGGTGAGTCAGTCGGTGGAAAAGGCCCATTCGGGGATCTTGACATAAAAAAAGATAGAAAAGAAAGGGGAGAAGAGCAAAAAATCAAAAGGAAAGAGAAGAAAAATAGTTTTAAATGTTTTGAAAATCATTGAAAAACTTGCCGTGCGCTTGTGAAACCTTGAATTTCCCTTTGTTTCTGATAATTTAAATGTGAAAAAGCAAAAACGATTTCACTCAAGTTTTGCTGCGTGAATTTCAAGATTTTTAAACAATTCTTTGCTGAATTGACAGATTTTTTCGTGCGCTACGCGCGCATTATCAAAATTATTTAATTTTTCCTCCGGCCAGTCATCCCCCTCTAAAAGTTTAACATTCCGCCGCCACTGGTCACTCGGGGGAAACTGATGGTTGTGCCCCACCACTCAAAAAATCCTGGGCACGCCACTGAACACACATACACACTGTTAGTCCAGGAAAGATAATTAATGTTGATGCCTGACGTGGATGGAACAAATGGCTAACAAAGGTTTTTCTTCATAATACATTTCTTTAAGATGATAATGACATACTTAAAATCCGCTAAAATCCTAGTTGCAGAAATATGTTTAATAACTTTTAATTTGCATAAATTCAAAATGGCAGCTATCTCACAGATTTATGATCATGGTCATAACTTGATATCGGAGATACGTAAATGTAAATATTAGTGTTGTTGAACACAAATGCAATACTGATGGCAGTTAGTACTTGCTTCAGACCTAATTTGCATATATACAAAATTGCCGCCAAAGTTTATTACACTTTTAACCTCATCTTGAGATTTGACCTCTCTTTTTACATCAAAGGGAATCTGTGTTATGCTGAAAAGTAAATTTTCAACAGAGATTTACTAAAGCATGTAACAACAAAAGAAATAAAGATTTCTACTGATACCTACTCGGTTCATATACAAAAAATGTATTTTATTTTTAATGTATAAATTAAAATACATTTTGCATAATGTGTATCATTCAAATGACTATTGACAATTACATGCAGTTAAGGAATATACTGTGTCTTTCAGTTGTCTCCACTTTGTCCAAAAGCTTCCAAACAAATAAATAGTCACAATAGCTATTAATATGACGTCCAAAATGGCTGCAAAAATGCAATTTGAATAATTTATTATTGGGAAATGTTTATAGATCTGTAACAAATACATTTGAATTTAAATTTACCAATTTAGGTTTAGAACATTAGGATAGCATTAACAACACTTAATTGTTTAGAAAAAGTAATAATGGGAAAATAACTGTGGACGTTATAAACAGACAATGTTTTCTCCAAAATGCTTTAAATTAGAATTGGCATCCAAAATAAAGCCTCAAACAGCAACAAAGTTGTATTTTTGCTCAAGAACAAGAAAGAACTAGTGTACCATTAGGACTGCACTAAAACATATAGGGCCGTATTCTCGAACGATGTGTATCTAAACGTTGGTTAGACATTAAATGCGTTTAGTTAAAATCTGATTTTAGCTAAACGCTCAGCAAATATTTAAACAGCGCGTCTAGTAAACATCGGCATTTAAAACCAATATATCATCCCCTGAACTGTGCACGTATTAGAGATATGCACTAGTGAACTTTATACAGTTGAATTAATAGTAGGTCCCTAGTCAATACACATTTCTACGCTTCATCAATTACACGGCTCGTTTTATTTTATGAAGTGATGCCTCTGTTCAGTGTTCAACGTGTAAACAAGACCTACGCTATGCAATAGCTAGAACACAGTATCACCATGTTTATAATGACAATTCATGGTATATTTTCATAAAGAACACAATGTGAGTGTTTATTTTTCGTCATGGTCATGTCCATATCGTCATATTATCATTTTCTAGCATTATTCATTAAAATCATTACATTTTTAAAGCATACAGCAATAAAAAAGCTGTCGGACACATGATGAAAATACAATTTAAACACACCTTAAACTACCCCCTGGCCTAGTTTAGTTTTAAACGCATTTTAGAGCAGTTTAACTACAAGTGGTTAAAATTTAAACGGTGATTACATTTAGTCACTCTTTGAGAATTGCGTTTATCTTTTTTATGGTTTAAATCGCGATTTAAACATTGATTAGTGTTAAACATCTTTCGAGAATACGGCCCATAATATTCAATATTTTAAATGGAAAATGGCTTTAACAGTTACATCAGAAACTGCTATATTCAAAATGATACCGTTTGAGCTATTAACATGTATGAGGATTTTTCAACTAAAATGGGTTGTAGTGACAGTAAAACAAATTTAAACATACACCATCGATGGAACATAATCAATAGAAAATTGTTGTGGTTTTTTTTATTATCTTGTTCATCATTATAAGCTCAAATTGTACACAAAAAGAAACCTTCGGTGTTGTCTTTTCAACCAAAAAACTGTAACTGTGAGACATTGGAATATAATAAACATCTGTCCACAAATTATGTCATTAAATTCAAGATGTCCGAAATAGGCACGAAATAGCGACCATAATGCCTAAACCTGTAGAAAATATTTTCCAGCAGTCATTTCGGGCCTCTTTTGGGGCGCCAATTTGAATTTAAAAACTGAGAATGACATTATTTTGTTACAAATTCTGCTATAAACTACTAAACCGTATTACAATGACTATTTGAAAAACATGTTCTTATCATCACTGTTTTTATGTAGCTCTTACGTATTTTTACAAAATAATATTTGTCAAAGACACTTTTTACCGCATTTTGGGCGCTTTATGAATTTGAAGTATTAAAGTAAATGAATTGTTTTGATTGTCTGTTCTGATCACAAATGCAGTTTTCTATAGATGGTTTTGTGTTTCTAAAACTTATTTTAACATGACTTGTTTAATGTCACTCACAAATATTTTTTGTGAAATAAAGTCACATTTTTAGGTGCCATTTTGAATATGAAACATGTGAATGACATATTTTAATCATATTGTGTTGTTGTAAAGCTCAATGGTATTTATTGGTGATTGTTTTGCACATTTTATAACTTGAAATTGAAATGTCGGGGCTCTATATAAAAAGTAAACAAGTATAATTATGTACTTTTGGCAATCGTTTTTGGTATAAAAGGTTGTCCACAAAGGAGGAAGTTTAGGACATTTTGTATATTGATCCTAACATCCTGACCTTTCCTTACAATTCTACCAGTTGGCTGGGCATTGTTCCTAACCTTTTTACCTTTTAATTTTTTTTTTTAAAATATCAGACTGGCAGCCATTTTGATTCTATGCAATTTATGTCAGTAACAAAAATCATGTATTATAATATTTCAACCCTTGATCTTAAAAACAGGCAAATACGTCTTTTGCTCGTGAGTCTTTAAAAAAATCTCTAGATACTATTAGAATAACCCAATAAAATGTCAGCCAATTTGAATTAATGCAAATAAGGTGAGATGCGACCACTCCAGACTATTATTATTGTCATATTTGCAATCACAGACCCTAATAACATACAAATCGACACCAACATTTCTTTCCAGTGAGTCTCCAATCTCAAAATATGGCAAAAAAAGGTAAAATAGAGGCCATTTTGTTTTATGCACATTTTCCATACTTCCGCAATTCGGATTTTTAGTATATCATTTTTGATACTGTAAAGAAATGAAACGTGAAGGAAAAACCTTTGTTAGCAATTTGTTCCATGTCAAAAATCAATTTTCTTGGCCTATGTAGATGTCTGATAAGTTCTTATGCACATTCTTGCTTTGTGACATGCTAATAATAGGAGGGCGTGGGGGGGGGTGTGGGGGTGTGGAGGAGTTAAAAGTGTCAATTCCAAAGAGTAAGGGGAGGGGGGGTTGTTACCTCAGTTCCAACACTGGCATACAACTAAAAATAAAACTCATATAACACAGCAATATAGTTCTTTTGATGTTTGATGTTACATCTTTAATGGACCTATTTCTATACTGTGATTTCTATATGTACACATTAATTATATAGTTTGCTCAAGTATTTGACAACAATTTGTAATAGTAATAATAACATAAGAAATTTTGAAATTAAATGTACACAAAGTATATAAGATTTCTGAAGTGATCACCACAATCTTATTTCTAAAGCTTGTATACAGAGAAAACCTGTTTGGTTTGTTTTCACTTAAAGGAGCCCGGTCCGATTGGGTTAACAATTTTTTCAAACTTGTTGAGATTTTGGTACTAAAATATTTCTCCTATGTGAAATTTTAAGGCTGAAACATGTTCCGTTTGGGAGATAAAAACAAACCATAAAATTATCTACACAGGTAAGTATAGGCAATTAGGAAAAATGCTCATAAAATCAAAGTTGTTGGACTGATTTAACAGAAATTCCAAACATAGTCATATTAAGTGGTGATCTTTCAAATGAAAATGAAAACTTAATTTAGAAAAAGCAGACTCTGCACCTTTAAAACAAGTTACGAAAAACTTAAAAACCAATAAACAAAATAACCTATTTATACACAAATAAAAACAAAATGCAAATATGTAACATACTCATATATTGTGTAAATATTTATTTTCATGATTTAGCAATGCAAAATTTCAGTCTTATTTTGATTTAAAAAGGTAAATGTGTTAGAAATAAAATAAATTGTCACCTGGATCAAAGACAGTCACAACAATTTTGTAATATTATTTTACCATAACAATTTTGTGTTATAATAATAACATTTCTGAATCTGGATCTGGATCAGTTACTTTGCAACATCCCAATTCTGGAGTCAAATACAAAGGTGTACCAACGGCTTCCACACCACGGAGCAATTAGAGTAAAGTTTTTTTCCCAAGGAAACAAGGAGCTGGTCCGACCGGGGCTAGATCCATCAATTTCTGTATTACCTACCAATCAAGTGCTCTAACTGCTCAGCCATGCTCCCCTAAACACTTTATTATGTACTTGAATGTTTTTTCCATAAAAGTAAAACTGATTGCATTTAAGTCATGTATTATGAATTCAATGTTTGTCATAAATATTATATGTACAGTATTCGTTCTGATAGGCGCCCGTGCTCCAATAAGCGCCCACCCTTGAGTTTTTGAATTCCAAAATTAGAGAATTAATTATTCTTCATCAAATACACATGAAATTGAAGTCACAAAAAAGCAATGATTGGCTTCGTTATTAGATCAAACAGTTTAAAAGCTTGGATTAATTTTCAAGATATTATATTATGGTCTCAACTGTGAACAGGTAACATTCTTAAGCTTAGCATGTGCAAGTACGGCCTTCAAGTAAATGAATTAATGAATATCGTGAGTGATCCGTACAAAACACATGTCGAAAAAATGAGCGCCCACCCAAAATGACTTTGTTAAGCGCCCTGGGCGCTAATTAGAACAAATACGGTACTTTTGAATCATGTATTAAGTCAAAAACTCATTTAACTTTGACTAAAATGACACGATTCTCTTGCATCCAGATGATGAAATAGTATATACAGATATAATACATGCACAGGCATATAGGTATTTGTTTGCCCTAATGTTCTAATGCTATGCATAGAGTTTTGGATGGACTTGTATCTTGTAAGAATTGAAAAAAGTGTAAAGATATAAATGCTACCTAAAATCAAAATATCACAATAAATATGTGCATCTCCAACAGTGACATACATTGGATTTAAATATTGGTTTGAACTGTGAGAGGCTTTAGGGCCCCTGGCGAGGTTCAGATGGTAAGCCCTGGCAGGGGCCAGAGGGCCAAGCCCCTAGTAGCACCTGGGTATTATCATCTTAGAAACTCAAAAAATGATGCTTCAGAGCATAGAGCTGTTTTTAGCATCTATAGGTAAATGCTATTTTAGAGTAGAATCTTTGTTTTGACTATGTGCACATCTTAGAAAAATGAGGTTAATATTGCACCAAATTAAGTTTAAGTAAAATAAATCATTCAAGGATGTGGTTCTATGCAACTAAAATACAAAATTAAGGATGATAGTTTTGTGTCTACAATCTACAATTTACATATATTTTTGTAACAATGTACAATTTATTCACAAGTAATTCAAATCATAAATATGCAAAGTTGCAAAATTTGAAAGCAATTTTAAAATAACAATAATAATAATATTGAAATTCATTAAATATAATTTAAGAAGTTGCAATAAATAATGCTTCAGACTACGATATGTGTGACCTAGGTGTCCAGCCAACAAAGTTCACAAAAAAATTAAATGTGACCATCCACCTCAACTAAACCAACCACAAAAAAATAATTTTCCCTTTTTCACAGATCCAAGTAGGCCTATTCCATGTGGCAACATGTGAAGTCTTACTATACTTTGATCAACACTAGATGGGGGAATTATGAGGCTTTTCTTCATCCGCAGGTAAACATAATCACTCTAAAACCTGCGCTGTAGATACTGATGCGCGAGTCATACGTGCAACGCGCGCTGTGTCTCCTGCAGTTGTGCTCTCTCTAGCTACGCACACGCTTATCTGTATCAATTCACGGTGTGAAGAGGCCCGCCTATTTGGTGTTGATCAAAGTATACCAGTAGTTAGAATTAGATGTAACTTCTGCTTATTTAAGTAGCATATTACTCCCAATACCCAATACATTCTACATCAAGAGAAAACAGTACAAATGTGGCAGTAAATTTACCTTGTAGACACAACTTTGAGATATCTCATGTGATTTTGTTAACCAATGACAATTACATAAAATAAAAACACTACATACACATATAAATACAAATAATCAAAATTTATACAATCTATTGCATAAAATAGTTTGAACATTTTCCTCGCACATTGAATAAAAATAACATATAACAATTAGAATTAAGGATAACCAATACTTAATTCGGTTTTTATAAAATTAATAGGAAAATGGTGGTAAACCATCATTTTTGGAAAAGTTTTTGCTCTGTATTACTATCTGTATTACTAAGCAACTCAAAAGTATACCCATATAAAATTATACATTTCCAGAAATGGAGTTACATGCTGAACATGATGGTGATGACAAAAGTCTATGTTTTAGGCCAGAGGGTCAAAATAAGTGTCTTTGGTGCCAAAAAATGACCTAAACATCAAGCTGAACTTGGTCATACTAAATATCTCACAAAGATTACATTGCAGAAATACGAGAAAGCTTTGAATTTAGTATTTTGAAAGAAAAGAGTTTATCTGAAGAGATTTCACAACTATAATCTAAAGTTCATTAAATTGGTAATTTTTTTCGAATCCCATACAATATTAGCGGACTATCCCTCCTAGCAGCTGCTATTACTGTGACCATTCCGGATGCTAAACTTCTTCTCCAACACGATTCCACTCATCTGGCATGTTTCAGCTCTTTTTTCACACACGCTTTGAATCCTCTCCATCCAATTGGCTTTCGCAAATATTCCTGTACGAAACAAACAGAAGAACACACATATGTTAAAAAGTAGAAGTGAAAGAAATGAATGACCTAATGATTTCAGAGTGTTAATCCATTCCTGATGCCATTGATTGATGTGTTCAAAGAAGAGTTTCAATGTGAAGAAAGGACAAATTTATTAGATATAATTTGTCTTTTCAAACATAAGAATAAATCTATGGCACAGTTTAGGAAAACAGCCACTAAATGTAAGTATTGAACAAAATTTGGAGATGTGATCTTGAAACACATGCAGCGACCCGAGATCCCGCCCGAAATAGGACCATGCAGCATAAACCAGGTGCAGATTCTGAGATTCAGTTATCTTTACAGTCGATTTCATCCAACAATAATTCAATAATTCATGTATCAACACGTATGTGAGTGCAAGAAAGACGTATCTACAATATCTGCAATTTTTCATAAATTTACATTCCACACTGCATGTTGCTTGGTCATGACTTATGAATTGGTTCTACAGGAGACACCGTCACATGAAGAACCATTTTCAAAAGCTACTAACAGAGGGATTTTTCACATTCTAGTGGCTAGGTTTTAAATAAATATATGTGGCAGCCATTGCAGATATGACTTTATTGCACTCACATGGCGAACAATTCTATAGGCTTAATGGGCAATATACCAAATGGAGAATAACAGCATTAGCCTCCAGCACCAGGGAAAACTAGAATCCAATAGTAACAGGTTTGAAATAAACCAGCCACATAAAAAGAGTTGCAGGGTCACATATGTATGACTTAATGGAGTGTGTATCTAATTAATATACCCATGTTAAAAAATCTTTTGGGGTTTCAATTTTGTAATGGGGAATTACAATTTAACTCCAGCTATTACCCCAACTATCATATTTTTGAACAAGTTTAACAACTTGTTCCTAAAATTGTATTTAGGTATTTTTTGTAGTGCTAATGATATAGATCCATAAATTTTATTAGATACCACTAGTCTATCAAAAGGATGCAATATGAGCCTAGCAAAGAGGGTGCACATCACCCAGAGCATTTGATGCCGTGGGTCTAGTGAGCACTGCACTGCTTAGCTTTCCACATGTCTGTGGTCTCAATTCTTGGACTTGACATCAGTGGATGCTAATCTGAAACTTTGGTGGTCTAGTGGTCCAGTAGGTTGTGAGTCCGAGGCCCACTACAGCAATTGAGCTTGGGCTAGACAATTAATCTCATTTGCTTCAATTACCAATAAAATTTCATGGATTAGGCTGAAGCACAGTTATTGCCTAATCAGCTTCATGATGCCAAGCATGCATTGCATGAAATTGTTATGTGAATAAAAGGTAGACACAAGTGCAATAGCTGCCAATTTTCATATATTATCATTGCATACTAACAGTATCTAGCCTTGATGTGTGAATTTTAGAGAAAAGGCATTGCATAAATGACATATGGCAGCTATTGCAGATACTACTTTCTTTCATACATGAGGCAAAATGATTATGTATTTATGAGCCATTTTGCAAGTCTGAATGAGTTCTTCACATCTTCAAAATTTTGTCACGTGTCATATGACATTGGCTGTTACGCAAAAATTGTTACACCTGACACAAAAATTGTAACATCCAATACAAAAACTGCTGTATCTGACACAAAACTGTCACATTTGACAGAAAAATATCTTATCTGCCTTAATACAGTCATTCCTGGATGTGACATTGCAATATTCAAAACGATATTGCTATATCAGATACCACACTGTTACATCTGAGATTATACTTTACTATCAGATGTGATATAAATTCAAATCAAACATGAAGATGCATTTAGATGCAAAATGTTCTTGAGATTTAAGCAGCCTAGCAAAGGCATGTTATAGCTCATGCAAATGTAGTCATTTGGAGCAATTAAAGCAGGCCCACTAAAGCTTGGTTATGACCAGAGAAGGGGGAGCAGGTTGGCGCAGCGGTAGTTCACTTGTACCAATGAGGTCCCGGGTTCGAGTCCCACGCCCGGCGCTTTATGTGCATTTGGTTTTCAGTCAATGCTCGCTTCCACGGGTTTTTTCTCCGGGTACTCTGGTCTTCCTCCCGCATTCAAAACTGAATTAAAAAAACATCTTGCGAGCCCTGTAAAAGATAACATTCCTTTAGCTGACTTGGTACCAAGTAGGGTTTTCTTGGCAAAAGCCTAATCAAGGTGATTTTTTTTTTGAGAAATACAATTGGTGAAGATTTGAAAATTTGTATACTTTACCCTTGTAATCTGAGATGAATAATAGCATTTCAACAATTTCAAATATTGATAAATCATTTATTTCTAAGTCACTACTTTATAATCAATCTACCAGCTGTGGACCGACTTGATCATTGATATATTCATTAAAGGTGCTTGGTCCGATTTTTCGAATTTTAATTTCAATGTCATATGAAAGATGACCACTCAAGCGGTCTAAATTTCAAATTTCAGCTTAATCGGTCAAACCATTTTGATTTTATGGGTAAATTTGTATTTTAGAGCTACCTATATGTTATTATATACCTCATATTAAGATTAAGATTAAGATTAAGACTTTATTTCTTCCACACATGCAAATTTACAGTAACAACATATTAAAAAGTAGTACAATCAACTGTATATTCAACATCGTGGAGGAGGACTGGGAAATAAGCATTAAGCCTGTCGGGTCCCAGACTCCAAATATCTAAATAAATTACACATGATAATTTTACTAGAAATCATAAATTCAGCATCCTGTCCTCTCATTCCACAATGCGATGGCCACAGAGTAGAGAGAGAGGATGGAATGTTAAATGAAAGCTACTTCATCAATTAATTGATCATCAATGTAGTTTTATGAAAATAAATTTACATATTGTATGGATCCTTTTCCATATTTGTGTAATCTGATATAAGAGATTTCTTGTAAGAATATTTAAACGATTTAATATTATCACTAGTTTTAATTTTCTTTGGTATGTTATTCCAGATCTTAACTCCTTGGTATGAAATTGATTTGTTACTAAATTCAAGTTTACTTTTAGGAAATTCAAAATTATTAGCATTTCTAGTGTCATAATTATGGTTATTTGCATTAGTCTTAAAGATATTATTAAATGAATCGGGTAATAAGCCATGACTATATTTATACATGAATGTACCAATGTGCATTTTACAAAGATCCAAAACTTTAAGTTGATTATATTTTATAAAAAGTGGGTTAGATGGGTTCCTATATTCACTTTGACTAATAGATTACTGTCCTATGATTGGTTAAAAGTGAGGGCTTAGATTTAACTAGGCCCGGGGCATATTTTTCACTAGGCCCGCTCAGCATATTTTGCGGCGCTGGTGTAACACGAGCAATACGCGCACGACTATTGACCATCGGGCGTTTTAAGTGCAAAAATGATTCTTTTAACCAACCAGAAGACAAAAATCTATATATTCGGTATATAAAACCAATATTGACTGCTTTTTCCTCGGGGCATGGTTAAAATTATTTCCCCTCGGTGATCTCAAAACCATGAATAATGGTTTTGAGATCACCTCAGGAAAATAATTTAAACCATGCCCCTCAAAGCAGTAAAATGTAAAATTAATTATCGCTACCATAATTAGACACGTTTTCATTTCTCCCAAACCGAACGTAACTCAGCCGTGAAATTTCACATGCCTTGTGAGAAAAATATGAGCAACATTTTGGTACCAAAATCTCAAAAAGTTTGAATAAAATGTTGAGGCAATCGGACCAGGCTCCTTTAAAAAGAAACTTCAAAACAAAACTAAATAAACTTCTTTGAATTGTAAGAGCATCCAGTGCTAAAACCACAAACTTGTTTAGAAAAGTGTTGCCTTGTGCTGATTTTTTTTTTCAAATAAGTAAACGTTAGGTAAACCTACTAACCATAAAAAGTTTTATTACTTGAAAAAGTAACATATAGAAATATCAGTATTAAATTAAAGCCAGTGAATCAGTTACACAGATTTCAACAATTTAGTCTAATACATGTGCTTCCTCATTCAACTGAGGACACATACACGGCCCATATACACCCCTGCAAATGCAAACACACATGGAAACAGGGACCATCCTTAGTGAGTGGATAGGCGCAACAGATGAAAACTGCATAAAAATGCATTTAAGCAGTAATCAGTAATCTTTATTTCCGTAAAAAAATTACAACACATCAAAATAACAGCAAAAATAAATACACAATGGAGGACAAGACCATATAATCCATTTTACATGTTCAGGGAGGGGTCCACTGATGCCAGTAAAGTGGAATTTCAAAAGATAAATTAGTGTAAGCTGAATGGAAAGAGAAAGACGGACAGACAGACAGCCAGACAGACAGACAGCCAGCCAGCCAGCCAGACAGACAGACAGACAGATAGACAACAGTGCAGCTGCTGCTGTAGACTCCTGCAGAAGTAAAGCATTGTGAATAAAGCTATTGTAGTTAGTGTTCAGTCACAGTGAAGAGGATAAGACAGACAGATTAGGTGCCTCCTGTAACAGTGTTTAGTTGCTATTATTACTTCATTAATAAATTTAAGAGAGTTGATTATTTTAAACCCTATCACATGATTCCAAATAGTTTAAAAACTTCTGTCTGCAAGTCGTGAATAGTACAGAAATTCCCGGATGAGGATAAGACCTGAATAGTAAAACTATATATGCGGCTGTCAATTATTGCGTCAGTTACCATACATGTTAACGGTACTTTGACGCAGGAGATTACGTGTGTATCAAACGTACGCGCACAAGTTTATTACGCGCACAGTAACCTAACAAGAGCATTTGTGGTTACATTTTTTTGGGTGTGATTAATTAACCGGATTAATTAATGAAAAGGGTCTCTGTAGCTCTGTAGAAATCACATTATTCTAAAATTTATTAATGAAGTACACAAAGCAAATATATACTCACTTTTTCAGATCTCTTAATTAAAACTATGGTACATCCCTCATTCAATTGACTATATGCTATTTTCCTGCAGGGCTGTGCCCTTCAGAAAAATTTAAATTTTAGTCACTTCAGATTCATAGTTTTAACCAGAGGTCTTCAAGTCAGTATATATTTCTTTATTGTAGATTCCTGCAAAACCAATGCATGGTGATTATATAACTGGTTAGTGTTCAGTTACAGTAGAATGAACGGACAGACAGATATGGGCTGACTAGGCGGGCCACCTGTAAGAGTGTTTTAGCCACATTATAGATTCCTGCAGAACCAAAGCATGGTGAATAAAGCTGGATTGGCATATCCTCTGAAGAAGACAGGGGTATTTCGTTTGAATTGTTAATAATTTTCAGGCTTGCTTTTTCATGAGTTTCTACATTTTCAAATAAATTAAAATTGGGAATTCCCATGCCATCTGTACTATTTCAACAGTCAAAAAAAATTAATGATTAAAATGCACTTAATTTTAAGTGATTGTTCTGGTAGTTTCTGATGCCTTTTTTTATCATTGTAATAATAAGAAACAAAGTTACTTATTTTGCTATTTCCCTCTATAAAATAGTGGCAACCATTTTGAGAATCCCATGTCAACTTTAGATGGTGTGCCACCACTGTGTTGTCAAGCTTATAAGCAGTGCTGGAGTGAGAAAGACAGACAGATACGACACCATTCCCGGTCGTCTTGATGAAGTTAAGCTTACCTGGCCATAGCTGCCACCCTGCATGAGCAAATGTGAGTCAATTTAATAAAACACTTGTTATATCATATCAGGCCTGTATCATATATTTCGTTTTAGTGAAATAATTATTTCAATCACATTTCTTGACAAAGTATTGAAATTTGATAACACCTGGTGCATATGTGACCCGTCATATCGAAAGGTACTTTAAGGTCGGCAAAATCAAAATTGATTTTTTGGTCTCATCTGAAAGCTGAGATTTTAAGCTTTAAAATGACACCTTGATTTTGGTTATTGGATATTCGGTTGCGAAGTTACACCCGAATTGGTAAAAGGCATCGGGCTGATTCGGAAAACTATAGTTCAAAGAAAATCGAGTTTAAAGTTTTTGTACTTAGTAAATCTTGAATGGAGAGAGAGGTTTTTTAGCTTGGTTTTTAATACATTTTTCTTATGTTTTGGATGTTGGAACCTGATTAATATGATAGAATACACTTCAATGATAACCTTGACCTTGGACGTGATTTTTGACTATGGTTAGCTTCAATGGCCCGTATCTCGTAATGTACTAAGCCGGTATTAAGGTACCTTTTGATATGACGATCCACATATTACAACTTTGTAGTATTACAACTCTGTCATATTAAAAGGGTTCCATAGTTCTGAGAAGCATGTCAAACATCACTAAAATTGCTCTATTTTGGTAAAAAAACCATTTTGATCCCTCCTGTCAACAGTACACATTACCACTGTAATCAGTCAGATATTGTATTTGAATAAACAAAATAAACACACTATCTGTGGACATCTTGACACTACTTAAATTTTTCTCATGAAAATGTTAAATCCCTACTTATCTTTCCAAAAAAAAAAAAGAAGAACCCTCCTAGTTAATTTGGGAACCCTCCTCCCCCAAAAATGACAGTCTCCTTTGACTATATAACATTAAGAACACCACATATATGTCTGTTTCCAATATCTACTCCCGATCCACATAGTGTACTTGCATATTTTAGTACTGTAATAAGCACTTGTGGTATGTAAGGTTGAAAAATGTTTGTCAAGAAAATATGATTTCAATAATAATAAAATACTAAACATCTTGAAGTTCAGCATATATTATGTAAAAGATGTTTTCTTGATAAAACTACATCTTATTGAAAACTTCATATTATTAATTGTGAAGGCAAAACTGGTACAGATAGATTCCACTAGCTCAGCAAATTGTACTATTTTGACAGCATGGACCAATCTATAGTATATGGTACAATGCAATAGGTTATGTTTCAAAAAAGTATCGACATTTGAACTAGTCTCGCATTATGAATAATCAAATAATGTATCAGTTTACATATGAGTGCATTGAAAAAAATGAGCACTTGCATTTTCCACTATGCTGGTCAAATCCTGAAATAAATAAATAGAACCAAGCTAGCAAAATAACAAAAACCCTATGATAAATGTGACCCATAGGCCATTCTTTTTTGATATATCACAAATAATCACATAGTGATACAAGGTCAGACTTGACAAATGAAGTCATCTCCAGTGAGTGGATGTGCAAATAACAAAAATCAACTAGTAATGCAGGGTCATGCATGGAGTGGTCAATTCAGGTATTGGATTTTAGGACTTCATATTCTCCGACAAACAGCAAGGCTTCAGAGCACTTTTGTCCACTGGGCAAGTGTTCTTGTTTAACACAATAGGTATCACATCAAGAACGTTCTCCCCTCTTGGACCATCCAAATCATTGGTTTGAAGATTAAGAAAGAGAGTTCCATCAATGGTTATATTCATAACTTAGCAAAAACCTTTATTATAAATAAAGACTCCTTAAGGTGCGTTTACACTGTGATGACTTGGGGATAACGACAAGCAACGTAGACCTGCGAATTGCAGTTTTGAATTTTATGCCCGTCATTGTTAGTTAAAGTCAGTTAACGCTCACACAAGCTGTTAGCCACCCACATTCTCGTTTCTATCAGTCGTTTTCAGTTACAACTTTTTAATTTCAAATACGTTGCCCTCCGTCGTTACCCTACGTCACAGTGTAAACGCACCCTAAAATGTATTCACAAGAACCATGCTTAAAACTAAATTTCAATTTCATGTAAATATTATGTCGTCATGTGAGTGCAAGGAAGTCATATCTGCAATAGCCCCGGCAATTATAGCTATCACATGTGATATTTATTTTACACTTTTCGTCACTAGAATGTGCCAAAACCCTTAAATGTTGTCTCCCATATGTCAGTGGCTCTTGAATTGGTTGTCCAGGTGACCCAGTGTTTGAAATAAGGGGGTTTTACATGCACAAATGCATGTAAAATTTGCTCTGTGCATGTGAATTTTTGCTTGTGCATGCAATTTTTGTGTGTTCTTTAGCCCATTTTTGATGAATTGTCTCATTTGTGCATGTTAAATCTTATTTTCTATTTCGACCACTGCGATGACACCAATGCCTTAAGAACTTTATCAAGAACCGCTGACCCCATGGACATCATCTAGGATGCAATGCAAATTTATGAAAAAAGGCAGTTATTGTAGATAAGACTTTCTTGCACCTACAAGGTAATAGACCCTTTGCACGGTTCATGATTTGCGGGGAGAGCCTCGTTCTGGACAGTAAATTTACTGCTTTAACGCGACAGTAGTTTTCGCGTGGATGCGTTGAAATTTATGGGCGCGCAATTGAGGCTGCGTTTACCTGCATATGCGCCAAACTGCGCGCATATTTGACCTCCAGATCGAGGCTCTCCCCGCAAATGGCAGATCCATGCAAAGGGCGAATTGATCATTTCCCTCAATGATACTTGTTTACAATCGAAATCTATCTCAACAACTCTTGCATACTTACCCTAAATCCTCTGTATACTCTGTTCTTCATCACACCAATAAATTCTTGTTGGCTAAGCTTACCATCGCCTGTAAAAATTACATAGAAAGAAATGTAATAAAAATGGAAGAAAAGATGGTGATATTATTTATTGCCAATTTGGTTTCAGGTTCTTCAAGGCACATATCACCAAACCCACATATCCTAAACATTAACATTAAGGTAAAAAATTATAGATTAATAAATGCGCCTTTCATGTTTCGAGTGAAAGGAGATAAATTCAATGTATGCGCTGTCAATTTTGATGCTTCCAATTCAAGAGGCCTGTAGAGATCGAGTGAACTGGACAGCTATCAAATTGACTGCAAGTACATTGATTTTGTCTCACTTTACAAGCAAAATGGAATGCAAATTTATTAACCTAATTCACACACAGAATAATAGTAATGTTGCATCTTTTGTCAAAGAAAATAAGTTCTTATTTGGGTATCATAATTGAAAATTAAGCTAAATTAAATAAATCATCACCTGACAAAAACAATGTAAAATTCATATGCACTATTTACCCGTCACGCAGACAGGAATGCAACACGCGGAGTAAATTGTAGATTTTCAATTCACTATAGAAACAAGAAGAATAGAATGTCACAAATGTATGATTTCTTGAATGTTCTGAGAGCTATTGAAAAATCACATTCTATTACAAGACTAAAGACTTCCTATTAGGAATTGTCCCCTCTTTGGGGAGTTACTTTGCTGAATCTAATTTGTGAAACAAATGATGGGCAAATATATTTACGACTATGGTCATAATACTTTGTACCGTAAACCGGGGTGACTTTGAACGCCGGGGTGACTTTGAACACTTTGAGATGGTCAAATTAATCAGCCATTATCTCACTTATCCTTGAAGATATGATTTTTTTAAATTAATGATTGAAAAGGGGATACTATGAGCGATGATGCATGTTAGAGACACTACTGTAGGTGTTGCCAGTTGTTCGTTATAGCCTTATAAATGTGTTGCCAAATTTATAGCAATTCTCGTAGGTAGGAAAAATCTCAATGGTTACCATGGTAACAATTATCCAATGAAATAAAAATCAATATGGTTGGATCAGGAATATAATAGTTTACAATAATGAATGTAAATAATTTTGTAAATTTCTTTCTGATTCAATATATTGAGAAAAAACGATCCCGGGGTGACTTTGAACGCCTATATCTCCAATATAAACACAAAGCACTAGCTGGGCAACCAGCACACTTGGTTGTTGCTTACAGATTGTTAAGTCTAGGACACTGTGTTTGCATTATCATCCATTTTTGAATTTTTATGATCAAATCAATTGTATTTCTGTGGGATAATGACATTTTCTAGTTCTAGGAATGTATTTATCTCACTTTATTCCAGAAAAAATGTGTACCGTTCAAAGTCACCCCATGCCGGGGTGACTTTGAACGGTACTTAAAAATTGAAAAATATATATCTAACATAACAGCTAGTTCTACAAAAATGTAACATGAGAAAGACCATGCCCCAGGAGGTATTTTGAAAGCAAAATATCAGAATCTTTTATATGTTGAGAATTTTAAAAATGACAAAATCTGAAAAAAGCGTTCAAAGTCACCCCGGTTTACGGTACGAACAGTGTATAGTCCATCTATAAGGACCATGAGTATCGAGCGAAGGGAGCAGTGAGGGCGTCGCACGCTGCTTGTGGTCCTTGATATATAGCGTGATATACGCCGGGACAGTTGTGACGTCATAATTTATGCACATCACCCAATACGTGCGTTTTGGACCCAAACAAATGATCGTGTCCACTAATCATACGTATTAACACAATAGGCACATGTAAACATACAATTCAGACTGATTTTTCTCGGTTGGAAGACAAAAAATAACGGCAGGGGTCCCGTCCTGGCTTGTTATCACAACCTTCAGCATAATAGGCCGGCATGTTTTCCCTTATTTTTGTTTTAGACGAAAGTTATGGTATAAAATCGGAGTCAGACTTTTTTCCCCATAGACTTAACGTGTGGCAAAAATGGCCACACGGTTTGTTTGGGTCCAAAACGCACGTGTTGGGTGATGTGCATAAATTATGACGTCACAACTGTCCCGGCGTATACCTGCCATATATTGACCAAATTTATATTTAGCTCATTTAGTAGTTTCACTAGTTTTGCATGAATTTCCTGCATCATTTAATGATATAGCACCCTCTCGACCAAAGTTGGCATTAAAGACAGCTGATTCACAAAAGCTTACAGTCACAATGCCTGTTTAGTGATTCAAATTATGTTTGGAATCTGTTAGAAATAACATATAGCTGAATATCATATAGGCAAGAATGAAAAAGTTTAATTCTGCTTAATAAATCGTACTTCTTTGTTGTTGCGATATTCATATGACTTTGCAAAGATAATCAATTGGAAAAAATTTGAAGAAGAGTAAAAACCAGGGACACAGACGGACAAAAGCCTGAAGGTACCCCAGAAAGTAATAATGTAAAGTCTGATGGGTTCATGGTGTGACTCATGGTGGTCCTTGATCAAGGGCCCCTGCATCTACACTATTAGGTTTAGGCTTTTTTGACACTAAAGAACCTGGTTATTGGTGTGCTTGTATTACATTTTATCACCACACAATTCAAGCAATGATCCCAATGAAATAAGACAAAATGTCAGTTTTCAAAACTATCCTAAATTTTGTTGACATGAATTTTAAACTGGACAACCACACATCATAAATGACAGTCAGCGAAAAAGTAATTGACGATCCAGGATTCAAACTCGTGACCTTGGCATTACTAGCGCCACGCTCTACCAACTGAGCTAATGAGTCAGATGGGGAAGAGCAGTCGTTTTTTATCTATAGGCCTTCAGTTCATCCAAGAAAATGTTCTTACCACAAATTAAAGTTGCCTTAATTTGCACAACTATAGGTGTATAGGTGTATTTTGACACTGTGACAGCCATGACAAAATCAACTTTGCTCAAGAGGATAAAGCATATTCTGGGTATTTCGGACCATTGCACTGATGGCGCACAACTATAAGATTCTCTAAACTCAATGCTGTAATTCCTCAGAGAGTGTAAACAAAATGCAGGGTGCAGGTTCCATTTACATATTTTCTAAGCTTGACTACTGCAATATACTTCTCAACAACATCTCAAAGAAAGATCTAAGGAGACTGCAGGTACTTGCAAAATAAATGTGCACGTCTTGTTTGTCACGCTCTGCTCACATAACTCCGCTTCTTGATCAACTTCACTGGCTCCCAGTCTCACAAAGAATCACTTGTAAGACAATGCTGTATGTTTTTAAATCACTTCATGGGCTCTGTCCTCAGTATATTGAAGCATGCTTAAATGTCAGATCACGACCGGACTCAATGCCTACTCTTTCATCATCTTCAATTATGCTTGAGGTTCCGTGTTTCAATCAATAAGTGTGCCGGGGATAGAGCCTTCTCCGTTGCAGCACCTCAGTCATGGAACAAACTTCCACAAACTTTGAGAAATTCCTGTAGTTTAAATAGCTTCAAGTCTCTGCTTAAAACTCACTTGTATCCATATTAATTGTTTCTGTTGTTGTATATTTTCATATATTTCTTGTTTTTGTATATTGTGTATGGCACTTTGTAACTTCCTGAAAAGGCGCCTAACAAACGTTGTTAGTATAGTATAGTATATTACAGGGCCCTGCACTCTTGATTGTTGCATACATTGTCCTCAGTATTATGGCACTGATGTTAGTTGATACATTTGAAATCAGCACTTCCAATACAAGTACAGCATGAATTTCACAAATCCTCTAGAGAGTTATGAAATTCAAGCTGCCATGCCCAATCGGCTTATCTTTCCCACTATAAATCACATATTTAATATTCATGTATTTTGATCTGTATCAATCTGTCAGCAAACAATCCTACTGATTTTCCCTCAGGATATACACCTCTCAGTTACCTGCGAATGTTGTACTCATTCATGATTCAACAAAATAAGGGCAATAAAACAATCTCAGATTTGATATTTCCTGTATACAATGCTCAAAGTTGTTCTTCAGTCATCACACTCACTGCAATATGATGTGATACAAGGCAGCTAAGGAGTGGCTATTGAATCAGTGCTGTGATATAAGGCAGGCTAGCCCAGGAATCCACCTGTAGGCTCCAGGGCCAGGTGGTGAAGCATCAATGCATTGATAATATGCGGTATGGGCTGGCTGGTTATGACATCTGAATCAGTACTGTGATAAAAGACAGACTAACCCACACATCCACCTGTGGGCTCCAATAAAACACCAATGCAGCAAGTGCCGATTAATTATTTATTGGCACTGCTGCACCAAGCCCATGGTATACTAGCAAAACACAGTTAGCGTGTGGTTTGATTTTAGATGCTTTGAAGACGCTAACTAGACGCTAACTAGTTAAATGTTAGCGTCTTCGTAAGCGTCTAGCTAGACGCTAGCTGCATCTTGCTAGTATATCAAGGGCTTCACGCTACAATGTAATCTGATAAGAGACCAGTATGGGTTGGCTGACTATGACATCTGAATCTGTGGTGATACAAGGCAGGCTAGCCCAAAGTCCACCTGCAGATTCCAGGCCCAGTTAGTGGCAACCAATGAGCAGGTACAGCAGTGCCAGGTACTTGTTGTTGCAGCTGCTTAGAGTACTGTTCACTTTTTTTCCTTCTTCCTGTTCTTCATCCTTGTGTTACTGTTTGCAAATTTTAACCCACTTTTTCAATGGATTTTCGCAAAGCCGGTTGAATTTTTATTGGACAACCTCTTTTTTCTTGTGTTTTTGAAAATTGGAAACTCTTTGGTCAAGGACTTTTTTTGGAAAAAAGGGACTCATGTGGAGAGATTTTCTGTGAAACAGTAACCAACTGGAGTGGTGGAATGTCCATGTATAGCATATATTATATATACAAAAAAATCCATTCCCAAACTCAATCCCCATCTGAGGGACTGAAAAATATGAGATAAAAAGCTTGTACTCTGGCATATGGTAGCAGAGCATGGTGGACTCAAAAGTGTCGTTAATTTTATAGATGACTATTACTGCAGTTATTTGGTATCCAGACAATGCGGACGCAATAACAATTTGTGTGCCATTTTTAGTGAACAGTCCGTGCTTATAGATCTAGTTGGATCCGGTAGTTGAATTACAATTTAGAAATATGGCACTTTGGCTAACTAACAAATATAATGGTTTGAGGGCGGAGCTTGGGCTGCATAATTTTTAGTTCCAATACAAATGATTCAAAACAAAAAGGTTTAATGGAGTTCGTTATCAAACTCCCAACTGATTTGGAGAATGCATGCACAGATATACATAATATGAAATATTTAAAATGTGTTTTGTTTTAAATTTTGTGTTTACATGTAAATCCAATGCGATTCGAAATTGCGACCGTCCCCCTGCTGGTATCTTTGTTGGAGGGATTTTTTTTTCAACATTGTGCTTATGTAATACATACGGTAAACATTTTGATTGATAATATTGACCTACATTTAAAATATATATATATATAATTTCACTTTAATCTGTGTTCATCTCCAAATCATGCTCCATCATTGGAATACACAATTAAGTCAGATTTGGAATTTTATTTTGGTCAACATGACTTGCAAAACTGTGAATAGTGTTAACTCAATCATGTAGCATGCTTCATGCATTAATACAGCCAAAATATGATGATGCACATACTCTATTAATATTCATGATTTGTCCTAATACCATATTTGGTTTCATATATCACGATGCACTTTACCCTCCTACGCATAATCCAAAGGATGACTTCATGGACATCACGCAATATTGCAAACATCCCCAGGGAACACTCCAATTCAGGAGATGTTTTAATATAATGGTGTGTTCGGAGTCGAACTGATTTCATCCAAACTGCATGGTATCATAGATTCAGAGAAGAGATACCACACTCAGCGCCATTTTGATTCCGGCATTGGATTCGAAGTGGTTTTTTTTTTTTTTTTGCTGATATGCAACACATCTTGCCGTCATGCGCAAATATTGAAAACATGCACACACGGTTTGGGGTATCATTTGCATGATGTATTGTGTGGTTTGAATTGAATCTGTATACCTGATGTTCATTTTGGCGTGGACTGAGTGTATCCCCAAAAAGGAGTCGGATTTTTGCCCATTGGCGTAGTCGACGTCTTAAGAAATTGGGGTGCCTTTTCAGGGCATCTTTCGACATTAAGGGTCGTCTTTTCACAATATCTTTGAGTTTAGGGTCCCTTTTTCGCCAGCTATTCTACATTTTTTAAGAAATGCAACAAAAAAGGCTTCCAATGTATTATATTCATGTTTTTTATGACAGAAAATAGTGCATTACGCCGCTGAGGGTCCATTTCAGTGTGTTACGCCATTGAGGGGACAAATGTCCATTACGTCATTTAGGGGGAAATTGCAGTGTATACGACATTTAGGGGTATGATTTTTAGTATTTTACGCCATTAAGGGTTGGAATTTGCTGTATATGATTACGACATTTAGGGTCTGATTTTGAGGTGCTCTGACGAGCATGCATACCACCTTTTTATTCAAGCGGCCCCTGGGGCTGGTATATGGAGTCTGGTATCATCACTCTAAATCTATGGCTGGTGTGCTATTTTTACACACATAACTAGTAGTGTACTTTAAACTATAAAGACCGTATATGAGTACAGTGATGTCTTGGTAATAAGATTGCAGGACTCTGAACACACCATAAGCTGCAAAAGACCCAACATTTTCAGTACTGATGTCACCTATTACAGATCTCATACTTTTACAGTTGCATGTGTTCTCTTTTAAATAATAATAATACACAGCTATTCACCACAGTACCATAGTGCTGGCCATTCCAAAGATCCAACATGTTTTATTATTTTTCTCTTAGGGAATGCTAGAAATCATGCTCTTACCCAATGGCCAGTCATGTAATTTTTGAGATTATATGCTCTCACTGATTGTCCAATACAAGCCTTTCAGAGAGTATGTCTTGCACTCCTATCCATTTGATATTGGAGTGCCCCCTGGCATACATCATGATATCTACTAAATCTTCAAGCTACTTTGGATTAAGTTTGTATCTAATCAGTTGTATTTCTTATTTATATAAATAATTTCTGACATTTGACATTGAAATTAACTTAACTTAACCAAAATTAAGTCCATTTCATTTATCAAAATAAATTTGACCTATGATGAACAGATTGAATTGAGAGATTTCATGGAAATTATCTCACTGTCATTTATCTAATTAATATTCAAGCTATTTTTACAAAATCAAGGACATTTTCAAAGTATTTCTGAA
>JXSR01S022438.1:0-34162 GCA_000969725.1 Ophiothrix spiculata
GTCCCTTTCTGTGGCAATCAAAGATCTCAATAATTAAGCTTCTCTAATTAAACAATTAATAATCAAAAACAAACAATTCAGTTTCACATAACAATCTATTTTTGGCTAAAAAAAAACACCCATCCATATATCAATTTTGATGGAAAAGCACCCAATTTTACTCAAGTGGGTGCCTTTTTTTTGCAAATTTTCCCAAAAGGCACCCAATTTATGAAAATTGGGTGCTTTCATCTGAGACAAAAACCACCCGATTGCTATACCAAATCTGTGAAAAACTCACCCAAAAGGCATGCACATATACGTATACCTTGTCAATGTGGGTAATCCCCCCCCCCCCGGTGAAAAGTATTACAGAAAAGCATGTCACGTTCTCAATAGTCATAGGCAAATTAGTACAAAGAAGTTGAATGGAAAGTAGTGTGGTATAATAGTTGAAAGAGACATTATTTAATGAAGCCTGATTATGGAAGTCACATTTGTTAAATGGTTTGATGGAAAACTTTGGCTATCACATTGAACTTGGTTCTAATAATTGACATAGTTTTGCAGACTGGTGTATCCATATTGTCTCTGTTTCTGTTGCATGTCACATTAAGCATGGAAAAAAGAGATCTTATCTCTTTTTTCCATGCATTAAATGTGTGTCTGTTGTCAATTATTGCCTGGATAAAAACCAGAGAAAGGATTAAATCACTTCCATAGAAAACCAATACACAACGTTAAATCACTTTTTTCCATGCATTTAGTGTGTGTCTGTTGACAATTATTGCCTGGATAAAAACCAGAGACATGATTAAATCACTACCATAGAAAACCAATACATAACGTTAAATCTCTTTTTTCCATGCATTAAGTGTGTGTCTGTTGACAATTATTGCCTGGATAAAAACCAGAGACATGATTAAATCACTACCATAGAAAACCAATACACAACGTTAATGTATTCTCTTTCATGAAATCACCGGACATAAAGACCAGCTAGTGGCTTGTATATTTTGTTGTGTCATTCATTGTTTATGTGTTGTATTCATCTGTAGTTATGATTATACGAGGGGTATCAAAAAGTTTTAAAGATCACAGAGAAAGGAAGGAGCTATATCAATGAACTTTTGTTAGGATGGTTACTCGTCCTTATGTACATCACAGTGCAAAAATGACATCAATAGCATTTATAATTTCTATATAGGTTGAAATAGATGTCAACATCCTGCTTCCGCTAACCAGATATTTTGCATCAAGAAATCGAAAATATGTGGCATGATTAAATCCTTGTATTTCAAGGTGAAATGCCCAGAGTTTATATGTTTGATGCCATAGTATAGGTCAGGGTTTCGAAATCCGCGCTAACGCTGCTGCACCTTTCCAAGAAAAAAAAATCAGTAAGCTTCAAAAAAATAATAATATATATATATATATAAGTCAAAAAAAATTACAAAAATTTCTGACGACAGATGATTTTTTTCTGGTAGTATTGAATGATGAAATACAAATAAATGAGCCAATTTTTAGGGTGACTGTCAAATTTCTGTCAAAAGTTAGCGAGTTTTTAAAGCTATTCATGCATTTTTTCATAAATCTCACAAAAAATTCTCATCAGCTCAATAAAACTTCCCAGAAAGTTTTTTTTTTCAATACCCTGGTATAGGTTAGCACCTGTACAAAGTCAGTCTGTGGACAGTCGGTTTCATGTGGGGAGAAATGTATTACTTTGCACAGTAGCTATTGAAACAACATAAAATTATGTTCCCTTGCTGCATTTCTTCTTGGTGATCTTTAAAACTTTTTGATACCCACTAGTATAATGTAGCATGTGTATCACCCTGTGTAGTAGTCCAAATGTGGCATGCTCACCTTTTACCTTTGTTTCTTGTTTTACTTGTTTTTTTAAAGCTCTTAAGGTTATAAACATCATGCATAAATGCATTCAAACTAATTGTTATTGAATGTTGCACAGTGATGTATTTTTCAAAAATGTATTTTTTAAGTGATTGATTATTTGAACTTAACAAACAAAGTGTTTTAATAAAGGATGTGTGCATGGTACTTAATTTAAGTTTAAATGTGAGAGTGATGCTCTTTTTAATGGAAAAAGTGTATTTTAAAGTGATTGATTATTGGGACTTATAGTACCTTAATTTAAGTTAAATGATGTATCATAAATTAATCATGATTGAATGTTTTCTAGAGTACTAAAATGTCATCTATTCATTTAATATCACGACAGATGAGCCAGATTCATATATGGCCATGAACCCAGGCCAGAAACGCTCCAACTCGTCCAGTTTTCTATGTACAAACCCCAATGCTAGTACCAGCAGTATATCAACCAATCACCGATCAGGTAGCTTAGGGTCCAAGGAGGTATCGTCCAATGGGAATGAAGGTTATATGTTGATGGCACCTAGTACCAAAGGTAGGTGGGGTAGTGTTGCATGCTATCCCATAATGCATGGTGCCATGGTTGCTGTTGTTAGGATCAGTTAGTTCTGCACGTCACCCAAGTAGATTTGCTGTGTAATGGTTCATTTAGGACTGCACGATACCAAAAACCCCACATTTTTGCTGTGTATGATTTTAAATATCCCAATATTTTGCATGATGCTTTTTGAAGAACTTGTGTATTCTGTGATTAATTAGGGCTGCACGATATCCCCAAATTTTGCTGTGTATGGCCATTATATTGCACGACACTTACAAACAATGTTGCTGTGCTATATCATTTTATTCCAGTAATGCATGGTGTTTTTGATGGTTACGACTGCATGATACCTATGTAGATTTGGTGTGAATATGGTTCATTTTAAGCTACAACCAAATATTCAGTTTGTGTTGTTTAGGGTTCAATATATGTGTGCATGATTGTCTAAGACTTCACCATACATTTTAAGATAACTGGTTTATTGTGTTATGGTTCATTTAGGGCTACATATTCTAAAAAGTATTTTGCTGTGTATTTTATTCCAGTATTGCATGGTGTTTTTGCATGCCTTTGTAGATTTGCTTGTGAATATGGAGCTACCCCAAAATATTGTTTTGTTCAGGGCTCAATTTATGTGTGCATGATTGTCTAGAGCTACTACCATACATTTTAAGATTACTGGTTTATAATTTCACTGCATGTAGTTGATAAAGCTGTCCTTGTGGTTTGGTGAAGGCAATGAGGTGATCTCTTCCAATCACAATGTAGCGGAGTCTGGCCCAATTGCTTCAAGAGTGATGAGTACTCCCAACATGTGCAAGTATAGGCTGTCTGCTTTACCTTTATGATTTATTATAGAGCTGATACCCAACTAGATTTGCTTTACAAACGCTACATTTGCTGTGCTGTGTATATTATGGTGGTTTGCAAATTTGCTATTTGGTAGCAAAGCATGGTGTGCTTTCCCTATGTGATCTATATCTCTGTAATTACTATTATATTTAATATAAGCATGCTTCCATAATTGTGATAAATGTGTTTGATCCAAGTTATGATATAGACCTATTTTGTTCTTTGTTTCAAGTGTGTATGCTCTTCACCTATATCAGACCTCAATATACTATAAATCTTTTCAAAATTTATGGAACGTTAAACCATGTTATAATAATAATAATAATAATAATAAAATCCGGCATTTATATGCGCGCTATTCACCGAAGTACCATAGCGCTTGACATTATTATGCTGTTATTAGGAAATCGTCACAATCATTTCACATCAACTAGATCGCAATCTTAAGATGCAGACCTATCAGAATTTAGATTCATAATTCCCCTAGCAGAAATTAAATATCTTGCCCAAGGACATTACCCGTTGGCCAAGCGGGGCTCGAACTCGCGACCTCATGATTCGGAGTCCACTAGACCACACGAGCTTATAGGTTTCTTCCCGGACCAGAGTTGTCCTGGGCGGGAACGTGATTCCTAGGAGTTTTCTAACAACCTTACAACTAAGAGCTCTATATTAATGTGGAGCCTGACACAACTGCTTTGAAAGAGAGATGGGCACTCTCAAAAAATATAGGTTCATATAATATAGAGCTGAATTTCGTTGTGTATTTTCACTCTTGAGTTACATTTAAGTTTGTTTATCTTACACTGGACGCCTTACTCCACCAACATCAGATTCAGACATGCACGGTGAATTATATGCAATTAGTAATTTAATAAAGTGAATGTCACTTAATATGTTAATTATGTCTTGTTGTAATTGTGTGTTGCTATATAGCTAAGATTTAAATTTACTTAAAGTCTGTTGGTAAAAGTAAATGCTGCTAGAAACTGCTTGTCCACAAAAAAAGTGTAGTAAAAGAATTTGGTTAGAGGGCCTACTCTGTTGGTACTACACTCTGGAACAATCTCCATATCTAAGATGGTCAAAGGAATAGACAAGTATGAAACAACTATTTGATTCTTACAAACTAGCCCACTGCCATGCTATTGAACTGTGTTTTCTAACTGAAATTTGAAAATAACATTTGTAAACCTCCAATAAAATGAACGTCACAAAAAAGGGAAAAGATCTTTCAAGTAACTTGTCATTAAAGTCATTTAAAATACAGCACAGGCATTTATCATTTGATAGGTTTGTAAAGATGCTTTATTTTTATTGCCATAATTTGCTGTTTACAATTGACCGTCTGGTTATTGCTCTACTGAATAAAGTTGTCAAATTTAACAAAGATGTCATCAAGTTAGTTACATCTTTACCTAGTTGATAATGAAAATAAAGAATATATGTGTTCAAATGTCTAGCCTGGGGTTGGGAGTTGCATTTAACCAGGGTAGGGATGCGTCTTACAGGTAAAAACTATGCAAGGACCATAACAAATATATTTGTATCCCCTCCATGCATATACGTGTGAGACGAATGATATAATTTGCAGAGAAATCATGGAGCTTTTGGCTGCAATTTTCCACAGCATTTTTGGTTATTTTTGCAGCATAAATACAATTCAAGCCTTCTAATTTCAGTCCCAAAAATCCAAAAATGATCTTTATTAAAGCAATATGAATACACCAACAACATATTATATAATTAATGCAACATTTTAATAAAACAAAACTAATCGCAACGCAAATCATATCATAGAGCTCTATGTGGGACAACTCAAAGTGTGCACTTATCGTAATATAAGTTCACCAGTAGCTTTGCAGAACCATTCTTGACCTTTACCGTCGACAACACAGGCGAATGACACTGATGATCCTTCAAGTCCAGCTAGTAGCTCTGTGAACGTGATGAGGTGTTCCTTTGTAGTACTTTTAACAGTTGATTGTTGATATACAATATTCACAACGTTCCACGTAGACCGGCAAGCAACATCTATATGTTAGCGATTATAATAGTCCGCTAATTCGGATAGTGCTTAGTGTCTTTGGCAGATATGCAGTATTAAGACTGCCATGTCCATGGCTGTTCACAACCTATAGATTTCATCTTTTTCTCCATAAGGAATTATGTATTTTTGATAATCGAGTAGGGTTTTTTTGGTTTCTCCCCTGTCGCCCCCTTCACCGCCTCCGCCGTTCTGCCTCTCTCCTTGTTACTCGCCCCGCGTGTGTTGCCCGGGCATTTGCGTATTTGCGTTGCCTGTATAATTAATGCGTTTTATGCATGGTGCGTTATGCACAGAAGTTAGATATTACATCCGTGAGCCTGGACTATGACAATAAGATTTGGTTCAACAATAGATTTTAGTTTAAACAGTTTAAAATCATATGTATATTATTCTCTAAACTTATTTCCTCATTAAGCCAATGCACAAAATGGACACATGCAATTCCCTATACTTTTACATGTTGAACGAAATTAACTGAAGATTTTCAATCCAGAGATCAATCGACGTACCAACTGATATACTGCATTTTAAATAGGGACCTAAACCAATCCAAATTACGACCATGTTTGTGCCACATCCCTGTTAGCCAAAGTACCCCTCTCCAGTGAGTCTATAAAGAATACGAGGTGTAAAGCTTATTCACACTGTTGACACTATGTTATTGAATTCGACACCATATGTGTGGTGCTCTGGCAAAATGAGCGGAAAGTCGCGTTTGAAGATTTTGATTAAATGGCTGTTAAAGAAAAAATATGATGAAAAGATCAAATTCCGTTTTTTGACATAAAACGCATTAGTACATAAATGTTAATCTATACTTCACGTTTTGAAGGTCAATTATGCCGGGAAGTGCAATTATTCACGGGTAATTGATTGCGTTTTGCTATAATACACTATAGTAATCAGTAACTTTAGAATCGATTTGCAACAATTTTTTAGTGTCAGATTTTAAGCGGACTGTCTTGTATATCGATCTCTAAATGAAAATTGTAGAAAGAAAGTGTGACATATTATATATCATTGGAAAGCTGAGATGATAGAGAATTAAAATACGACATAAACTCAATTTTGAAAATCGCGACTTTCCGCTCATTACGCCAGAGCACGTAGCACAATATTTACAATAAGATCTTTACTGTCTGTACGATGAGGCATTCAAAGAGGGGGAAGTGAAGATGTCACTTGATCTTGTGTTTGGACTCGTCTTTGTTGGAAAACCGGAAAGGGTGTTGTGATAAAGTATCAAATAAGTGATGGAATTCAACGAGGGAGCTTAGAATGTATATGAACACTTGATGTAGAATTTTCATTTCTTTCTTTATAGCTCAAATATTCAAAAACATGGATTTGTGTGAATGTTTTTTTTTTTCAACAGAATGGTGTCTATAATACTGGGCTATAATATGTACTTTGATCAACACTAAGTAGGCGGGAATTATGAGGCTTTTCTTCATCTGCTAGAAAACATAATCCCATTTACACGCGCGTCATAGATGTTGATGCTCGAGCCATACTTACTACGAGCGCTGCGTCTCGTGCAGTTGTGCTGTGTTCAGGTGCGTACGCGCTTATCTGTATCAATTTAGTATATAGAATTTAAAATTAGAATCTTTTTATAAGTAGTTTAGTTAAAAATAAATGTGAATACATGTCTTTGAATATTTTTTCTCATTTATAAATTTTCTTCATAAACAAAGTATTCAAACAAACAAATTTGAATCTAGTAGATGACTGTGGAAATTATGTGACTTGGATTCCTTGACAGGGACTGAATGGTTCACCTGTAACTTAAGTGTTCTAGTTCACCAGTGCATCAATAATATATATATTTTAGAGATGATGCATAGAAGAAAAAACAACAACTTCATGATAGAAATTATTGTAGCTGTAGGGCCAGGTGTATGGCCTAGATTATGATATATAAACAATGCCCAGGAGATTTGATTGTATTATTTTAGTTAAGTCAACATCTCTGTGACAATAAGTACAGTCCCTATAATGAAACTCAAACCAAAATCATGCGTCTGGAAACTAGGGGTGGGGCAGCACTCAGATTGATACTTATGATAAGTAGGAATGGAAACAATGGTCTGGGATGGTTTTGATAAGCTTCCAAATAGAGTTGCATTTTGGGTAGCACAACAAGAATTTTTTGAGACTTCTCTTTTTTTCTAGGCAATCCTTGCAAATATTAGGGTATTAGAATGAGTACTTACTATTGGCACTTATTGGTAAGGTAAAATATTTGAACTGGTCAAGTGATAAGGAATCAAAGAATTAATTTTGAAGGAATTTCAACTTGTTCCACAGGCTTGCTGCTCAAAAGTTCTGAAGCAGGAACAACAAGCTTGTTGAATGAACTTTCTCTTGTGTTGTAACCAAGGGTATTATAAATAATACAAAGTTTGAACTTGAATAATTATGGAGCTTTCTCTATCAGACACTTAGATAGCATAATAAGAACATGTTCCTTCCAATTTACATCTAGTTTATGGAGATCATTTATCGTAGAATCAACTGGAGTTATGAAAGATTATTTCTAGTAAAATTGTTCATAGGAGCTTGTAGCCTGAAAGAGTAAAAGTGTTATAAGACCATTCCTGACTACAATAATTTTAATTAACTTATTAAATTAAGTGTGGCATAACTAAAAAAATCAGCTAGTTTCTTGAAATTATCATTTGGAAGGAACACTTGCACATATGAGTGTCCCCATCAGTCTGGAAGTATCAAGCGAAAGGTTTTCTATTCTGAAATTTTAAAGAAAAGGAAGAAAAACAAGGAAACTCATTATCTAATATTCTAAACATGTTACGTCTCCTATAAGTAGAGTATGGTAGAGGAATTGGGGCGTGGGGTAATGTACTACTCAGTGATAGATACAAGCGCAGCCCTTCAGGCAATTAGAGGATTGCGTGTTTGCGTAATTACATCGTCATAATGTCATGTATGATGGTGATAGTGCGTGGCCGGTCGGCCGGATGGCTATTATGTGCTTGGTCACCTTTTATTTGACCCTTGTCACAGTCCATTTATATTAGTTTGGATGGCCAGTCAAAGATATGAGACTGTAATGCTGGAGGTGCGAGGACTCGGAAGTGTTGCGTATAAGTAGACTGAAAGAGTTTCTCAAAATTGTATTCCCAGACAATATGAAATTCTTTGAAATTGTATTCAGTAGAGACAGATTTAACATTAAAGAAGATACCTTGATTATAACATAAACAAAAAAGTGAAATCCATGCTTCCAAGTGCATTTAGATTTTGGTCCTTGTTCATTAAACAAAGTGACACTTTTAGGGCAGTACTGTTTTATGAAATCCCTTTAAATGGAGTTATTTTAATGTAAGCAACCATTCAGGTGAATCCCTATATTACTCTTATTTATTTATTTCATTCTTCTTTATCCCTTCAATGCACTAGCACTTCCAGGGAGCCCAGGTGGACTTGGCTGTACATAAAACATACAGAAAATACAGAGTACAAAATCCCTTACTTGTAGTTTCATTTTAAAATCTTGCATAAATATTGTGATATTAAATATGAGAAAAATCTTAAAATATGACTGAAGAATGTTGATTTGGAAATATTTTATTATGATTTACATTTCATTTCAAAAATAACATTTTGACATAACAAAAAATGAATAAATAAAAAAGGAACTTCTGTGTAAATGAATCAGCTAATTTTAAATGTAAGTCACTTATGCTTAATGTACTTCTTGTTGTAAAAATTAGCCGCCTTACACAGTAAATTAAGAATCCATATTATAGATGAGTTTACCTCTGTTGTATTGACATAGTTTGTAGCAAATGATAAGACTTGCATTCTACATGATTAAGATGGATGTGAGAGGCGTGTTTGTAGAATGAACCAATCTATGTAATGTGAGCAGAGATGGTAACCATGTGATGTGTGCTTTGCAAATTGGCTGAAAAAAGTTCTTGTAGACCAAATTAGGCCTGTTTCCATAAAGTAAGTGGGAAATATTAAAGTTTAAGAAAATGATTTTCCATCCAATATTTTATCAACTGTATTCATTTGTTTAAGGGGGACAATACGTTACTCAATTTTAAGTTTTTGCAAGTTTAATTTGTACCACACCTTTTTTTAATTTTTAACAAAGTGCTGAAAGCTATTAAAAGTATACAGTTTCAGAAAGGAATTTTCACGAGGAACATGATGGGGATGTTGATTTTTGACCCAAAAAATCACAAAAAACATGTTTTTTGACCATTTGGGCTTCCAAACAAGTTAAAAATAACACAATTAAAGAAATTGACTTCTGAATGTATGTTTTAACTTAAAACACACATTCAGATGGTTTTTTTTTCTGTTTTGACCAATGTTTTGCATTTCATGTCAAATAAAGTCAAAAAATGACAAAAAAGTGAATTAGCTATGATTACTAAATCGCTGCCATGGCAGCGTTGGCTCAGTGGCTTTATACATAGTGGGGATTGGACCAGGATGCTTAAGATCCCGGGGTCGAATCCGGGAGAAACCACCCATTTTTAACATGTAAATTTCTGAGAAGAGGTGCTCAAAAGTGTTGGGGTTAATTACAAGCATATGAATTAATAAAAATTAGCTGATGACAAGCATAAATCTTATGATTCTTTCAATTTACTGCATTTAATTCATTTTAGTAAAGTTAACCAAAACATCAACTTCAAACCAAATGTCATTTATAAAGAAATAAATGAATTGATATTAAGTAGATGGTGACAAATAAAGAAAGTTGTTTTTGTTTTTTGAGTCCGTGGTGGTCAAACAAGATTCTTTTTTCCATGAATTGGATTTTTGATTTATACACATTTTATTATCTGAAGTACGTTTAATTCATCTTTTAAAAAGTCACAATTTATTGATGTTACAAAGTGGCATGACATGACTGAATCATTCAAGAATGGTAGTGTACTCTGAGCTGAAATCTAATCCATGTAGCATTAGTTTCATTACATGCCGTGACAGGCTGGTGCTTATATTGAGTGGTGTTCAAGTAGGATTTCACTTATGTCTTATTATCAAGTATTTAAACAAGCAATTGGGAGATATATCCACTTTCAAGAGCCTCCTATAATTATTCAAATGTTTGCAGTTAAAGATATGTTTTTTTTTTGGTGTTACATGTTTCTGAGATTATATCTTCGTGATATTTTTTCTCAAATTTCTCAGATGTTGAGAAGAATATTTGCATATTTGTGTGATGTTTTATAGATCCTGAATTTGATATAATTCTTATGCAGTATAAAGATATTAAAAATGTCTTAAAGCAGTTCGGTCTTAAGTTTGTAAGACTGGAAAAAATGGAGCAGAGTCAGTGACCCATTGTTGACATACTCATCGAATGTTGTGGAAACCTTGCAGCTTGACATGGGAGGGGTGTTTCTGTAGATGTGAAAATGTTAAAAATCTGGAAATATTTTGACAGTGACAAAGCCATCTGATGATTCAATGTATTTCAATGCAATGACTAGATACCAAATGAACATAAAATCTATATACAGCCAAATGTTAATTTTTTATACATCCCTTACATTTATGATAATTCTATATATCTTTATGTTATAAAACAGATAAATTTTATAAGCACCTTAGCACTTAAAAGTTCTTGCAAGATAGACCTGGGGGGGGGGGGGTTCTTACTGACAAATGGTATACGGTGGTGCTCAAAAGGTTTTGGGGTGCATTTTCGTAATTTTGGGTATATTGATGGGTGGGTTTTCGTCACAGACCCAATGCGCCCAATTTGCAAAATTGGGTGTATTTCGGAAAAAGAAAGCACCAAATTTGCCCTAAATTGGGTGCTTTTTCTAGAAAAATGGTATAGAGATGAGTCTCAAAATCACGGTGTTTGAGGTATAGAGATGGTCAAAATTCTGAAGTCTACTTTGAGCATCCCCGTACAATTTTTTTTAAAGAACCCCCCGCCCTGATAGAAATAGCCAAAAAAAGACATAACACAACAGTGTCACAGACACAGGACCAGTTTTGACTGAGTCTTGTTACAACATTACTCATATATGGTGTATACTGCCCTCTTTGGTCAAACTTTGAACATGTATCCACTTTTTCCCCCAGGTACATTACATACTCGTATTTACCAATTAATGCATAAAAGTCTTTGTTTTTCAACAATGTGAGCTGTCTAAGCGTCAATCACATAATGGAATCCTTAAGGAGTTTTCTCAGAGATACAAAATCTCCATTGATTTTCTTAAAATTTAGTGTTTGGTAGTGTTTGCTGATAATGAATCTGAAATAAAAATATAGGTCACCGTACTTGTTTTTAAGATACAGGCATTTTCAAAAAGTACATATTGTCCCAAAAAAATCATCAATCATTTTACCACACAAAGTATAGGGAAAGCTCAAAAAAGTCGATCATTACGTGCTTGTAAAATAATAAATGCTCCATTGATTTTTACATTTTTTTTACATATGTTAAAGGCATTAGCCATGATCACCAAAGTGTAGTTCAACTTTTCTCAACTCCTACTGATTTTATTGCATTATTAGAAAGTATTTCCAACTTATAAATAATATCCTAAACCATCCTTGTTGAACATTGAACATTTATAGTAAAACAAACAATTATTAGTGCTTTGAATTTTTAATTCTCCGCAGAATGAAATATTCAGTAATAGTATTTCTACAAATTAATTACTAAATTCTTAAAAATTAAACATCTTTGTTACTTACAATATATTTTAGTGAATAAATCAGGTCGTTAAGTATATTTAACCTTCCAAAAGAACAATTGTCACTTTTAAATTATCAGGTGTATATTTAGTATCTCGAACTTTAGGAAAATAGAAACACTGATGACAGAACCTAAAGAAATGAATTTTGCTGAAAATTTCATTTTAGAGCAAATTATATGATTGTGTTTGTTTGTTTTTGATCCTTGTAAGGTCTTTCTTTGATTCCAAATAAGTTTTCACAAGATTTCATACCCAAGCTGATCATGGCTAATGCCTTTAAAGCATTTTTTGCGTACTTCAAAATATTGAACAAAATATTCAACTCTTGAATATGGTTGTACTACATGGCATCCTCTCAACAAAACCCTGACCAATCGTATTGAAGCCACTCAGCGATTTGCCTCTCGTGTAATTCTTCAGCAATGGAAATTATCCCATGATGACCTCCTCTTGACCTCTGATCTTCTATCCAAACGTCGTGATATTGCTAGTCTGTGCCAGCTTTTTAAGATCTTTCACAATCTATGTGCCTCTCCAAATCCATTCCGGCCTCACTCCCGTCCTGGTCTACGTCATCTGAACTCATGTGCTGTGAACATTCCTTTCCGTCGTCTGACTCTTTCTCAGAGATCATTCTACTCTTATGCTCCATCACTTTGGAACTACTTACCTAAAACCATTGTTCAGTCCGCAACTCTTCAAGCCTTCAAATTGGCTGTTCAGGACCACCTTCTCTAGTTTTTTTTTAATTAGTCTTGGCATGTTTCATCTTTTTTTTTCCCTTGAGTAATGTTTTTTTTAGGGCATCCCTTTAATTTATTGTTCTTCAATATTGGGTTTTGCCTGGTGTTTTTACCAAATGTTATAAATAAATTAAAAAAATAAATTAAAAAAAATAAATTAATAAATAAATTAATTAATTAATTAAATGAATTTAAAAATTGGGTCACAGTCTTGGTTTTCAAGATAAATGACAAAAACTAACATTTTTCAATAAAAATTTGATTACTTTGATGGTACATCTGCATCTGGATAATTTCCTGGTGTATATATTACGCAGCGATGTGGCACGTTATTAATCAATCGTGATAGTAAAGCGTGCATTCAGATTGCATTGATATTTGCGTACGCAATACGCAAAAAGGGAACAAATATTTTTTTGAATTTTTACTATTCACGAAAAATATCGTTATCCCTCAGTCGTAAGCAACTACATCTCTGAGAAAACCCCTTAATGGTAGGTGTTAATTTCAAACATACTACAATCTGCCATAGCATAGTTGATTTCACATGTACACTCCCGCTCTAAAGTATTTCTGCACAATAAAAAACATTCAAAAACCTTGTTTTTTATATTAAAAGACCTAGAATCATCAGAGATTCATACTATTATAGGTAACTTATCTATTTAATATGAATAAAACGATGTTTGTTTTAATATTTGATCTTCCATTGCTATAAAAAAGGCTGATTTCATGGACCATATACAAATACACCACAAGTAAAAATCTCATTACTATGTAACTAATCAATTTTTCATAACCTCATTATTACTTTGTAACAGGATAGAATATTTTCAGGTTGTAAGTTTTAAAACAAATGCGCAGAAATGTATATAAACTCAATTTTTTAATGTTCAGACGAAAGTAGTAATATGCATTACATACCATATTTTCAAATTCAATGAAAGCAATTCCGGAATAGTTAATTCGATAATTAAACAATATAGACTCTGTCAAAGAATGATGAAAATCGGATAAACGCCTTTTGAGATATGGCTGAATAAAGGTTTTGTGCGGAAATACTTTAGAGCGGCAGTGTACATGATTTCCTAATATAAGGCTCCATGATCAAAAAACAAAAATATTTCGTTGTGTTATAAGGTAGAAGAATTTACATGCTTCTAACAAACACCCCTATAATTTTCAGAACAATTACATGACTTATTCTCAAAATCAGACTTTAAAAAATTCAGAAAAAGACATAATAAATAGTATTTCACTAAAAGGCACTGTTTTTTGAAATATGTCTTGGAAATCATGCATGTTGCATGCATTGGTCAGACAGTTCATTTTTTGTAATTGTGTTTTTCATTTTATACCAAGTATATGTTTGATATAACTTTATAAGGGTAAATGAAGTTGGTTTGATAATGACTTTAAAGTGCCTTCGACAATGTTACTGTATTCTAAGCCTGAAATCTAATCCATGTAGCATTACTTTCATTACATGCCGTGACAGGCTGTTGCTCACATTGAGTGGTGTTCAAGTAGGATTTCACTTATGTCTGATTATCAAGTATTTAAACAAGCAATTGGGAGAAATATCCAGTTTCAAGAGCATTCTATGAATCAGCTCAATTGTTGCAGTTAAAGATATGGGGAATGATTTTGATAAGGTTTGAATTCCATCTCTTGAGTTTGGTGGCGATATCTTAGCATGGTATGTTGATTTTACTAATATTTGTCAGATGTGGACAAAGTAAAAAAAAAATATTTCAAAACTATATAAATATTGAAACTATATTTACCAAATAAAGTTGTTGTTTCTTTCATTTTTCTTATCTTATCTCCCCCCACCAAAAAAAAAAAAAATGAAAAGAACAAAATAGGAGTAGAGGTGAGGAGAACTTATTATATGCCAGGAATAAATAAGTAACTTGAAAATTTGGTTTCCAAGAAATTAACAAAAGTAGGTTTGGAAGAAGGAAAATCAATGCAAGAAATTACATGAAATTCCCAAATCTTGGAAAGAAATGTTAATAAATTATTATCCGGTGTAGCAGGAATGTAAGTCCCCCGTTCTTATTGTCCGGGTTGTTCAGTAAAGTATAGGCTAACAACTCTCACGCAACATTAGTTTCACGCTTTACTCCGTTATGGTCTATGGAAGGCGGACTACCATTTCAGGAGGACTACGATTACTTTCACCAAAGTATTCTAGCCAGAAGGCTAGAATACTTTGATTTCACTCCGGAATATACTCATCATAGTGATACTCAATCAATATTTTCAATATGAATTTTTGGTATGATATTGACTTTGCTTAGAACATGTCTGTAATATTGATGCGCAATATAAAGATGATAATGTCCTAAAGCATCCAGTTCTGTCTGAATTTAAATGGACAATACAATGAAGGAAGTGGAACCTTGACCGATGTAGCAAAAGTTGAGCTTGTTCGCTGAATAATAATAATGTAGCTTATATGTCCTGCCTCAACCTCATATATTCATATCTCTTAACTGAAAAAAGTCCCTTTGAGCAAAGTGAAAATACACAAACATGTAGCATTAATCTTGTTGTAAAAATGTCTAGGTAGACTCACATCACTCTTATTTAATGCTGTTAATCATTGTCTGTTATGAATTGCTGATGGGCAAACTAAATGTCTTTGTTTCAGAGCTGGAAAGTGCACAACAAAACATTTAGTGAATTCTACTGATTAGAAGGGTACTGTTAAAGGGGCATTGGACAAATTCAGCAGCATCCCCAAATTTTCCCCAAAACAATTTGAGATTTTTGCATCATTTGAAGTACCGGTATTAGTGGTAATAATAACAACATCCAAAAATTCATTGTCAAATTCAAAACCCTATATATCAAAATATTTAGATATTATTTTATTTTTAATTATCTAAATACTGCCCTCTATAGTTGGAATTTTTAAAATTTGCCTTTTCAGGAGATCTAATGCAAACTCCAAATTTCTTTTAATTTGTCTGCAATCTATGATGTGAAAGGAATGTTTTGATTCTTTCTTAATATATTTCATCAATAATACGTTTATAAAATAACCTCATACATAAGATCAACAAACATGATAAAATTCAAATTGTTGACTTTTCTGAAGGTTTTAATCAATAATTTCCCGATATCTGGTAATTGACTGTTATTTTCTAACATATGAATCATATCCACAAATAAAATGTCAAACATTTTGTCCAATGCCCCTTTAATATTGGCATGATGTGAATTCTCAATCAGAAATCCAAGGCATCAACCACTTTTCAAAATATGGGAATTTTTTATCAGCAATTTCCAACAAACTTACTCCAATTATGTTTTGTCAGGTTTTGCAAACAGTTCACTGCTTTTGTTGACTATATTAGTGGTGCTCTGGCAAAATGAGCGGAAAGACACGGAGACACTGATTTTGAATAATTGGCTGCTGAAGTAAAAATATGATGAAAAGATAAAATTTCGTTTTTTGACCTAAAATGCATTAATGTATAAGTGTTAATCTATACCTCGCAT
The DNA here is from genome assembly GCA_000969725.1 of Ophiothrix spiculata. Lineage (NCBI taxonomy): Eukaryota > Metazoa > Echinodermata > Ophiuroidea > Amphilepidida > Ophiotrichidae > Ophiothrix > Ophiothrix spiculata. Next base: position 16,285 of record JXSR01S022438.1, read on the forward strand.
TTTGAAGGTCAATTATGCCAGGAAGTGCAATTATTCACGGGTAATTGACCGCGTTTTGCTATTATACACTATAGTAATCAGTAACTTTAAAATCGATTTGCGACAATTTTTTACTGCCAGATTTTGAGTGGACAGCCTTGAATTTTGATATCTAAGTGAAGATTCTAAAAAGAAAATATGACATATTAAATATCTTTCAAAAGCTGAGGTTATAGAGAATTAAAATATATCATATACTCAATTTAGAAAATTGTGACTTTCCGCTCATTTTGCCTGAGCACCACTCATATGTCTTTTAAACCCTTAATACAAAACATAGGTTCTGTGTTATTCTGGGGAAACTTCCTATTTTATTCATTTATTCACACTAATGTGCACCAATACTTAAATTATAAGCTGTCCCCCTTGATATATCGGCTCATTCCAGTGAAAATGAATTTTTTTTTGACTTCAAGCAAAAAATCAACTTTTTTACTCGACAACATTAGCAGTTTTTTCAGTCATACGTTTGTTACTTGGTAAATGTCACAAATGTTACCAAAAAGTTACACCAAAATGTCACAAACGTTACCAAACAAAACATTGCATTAAAAGAAAACCTGAAGATAGAATTTCTACCTCTTTGATGAAATATTTATAAATATGTTACCCATCATCTGTGAAAAGCGCAATAAAAAATTCGCTCACATGTCAGAGAATTTTTACTTTTAAGTCATTTGGAGCAAAAATGCGATTTAATTAAACGTTACCGAACGTTACATGAACTTTATTCAGTATTTTGGCAATTAATTTAATCTTAAAACACCTACCTGTCTTGATCCCACCATTGAGCACCATTATCATCAAAAAAACTTGTGGATATAATGTTTATGCTAGATTCTGTGCCAAGTTAAAAGAGAAATTTTTCAATTTTTCGATCACAATTGTTACTCTGGAAACGCCCTAATATTGTGTCAAGAAATATTTATCTGAATCGCCCTAATATTGTGTCAAGAAATATTTATCTAATTTCCCTGTTGCTGTAAGTTGCAGTCTGGTCCTTGCAAACGTAGAACAATACTTGTTTGAAATACAAATCTGTGTTATCATTGTTGCATCAGTTTGGAGTCTTCGTATCAGATCATTCAGATATGGTATTTGCTGCTCTGTATGGTCCAACTTTGAAGAAGCATACACTTTGATTTTTTCCCTATATGCTTCATATTTACCAAATGAGACATGAGAGTCCGTCTTTGTTGAACAATGTGAGTTTTATACTAGCATTAATCACTTAATGGAATCTTTAATGGTAGATGATGATTTGAAAATGTTGCAATCATGTCAGCATAAATTGACTACATAGCACAAAATTTCATCAAATTAGGCTTCATGCATGATAAGAACATAAGAGGTTTTCGTGGTTTAATTCTTTTTAAAATTTTATGAGGTAAAAGAAGTTGCTTTGCATTTTAAGTGTATTAACCACAAACATATATTCCCACTAGTTCCAGGTTACTGTGATCAAAATTTTGCTTTAAGCTTTTATAGCAATGTGTTTATTAGAGACAAAGTATATGGCCACTTTTCTAAAACTCCACAGAGCTCAAAATATATCACAAAAAGGCAAATTTACCATATCAGAAAAGCTGATTTTGTTTCTGTTTGTGCATCATACAAAAAATGCTATATTTTGATCCAAACAGTCACTATAGGTCATCTGGTCCTGGATATATGACAGAACCAGCTTGGTACGAGTTTTCAATGTCATATCTGATCTCAACAAACTTCAGCGTATCCAGAACTGGGCTGCGAAGTTGATATGTAAAGCCCTGAAATACGATCATGCTAGCTGGTGTTTACAAAAACTTCATTGGCTCCCCATTGAAGAAAGAATCACCTTCAAGATTGTGTGTATTGTTTACAATTGCCTCAATGGCACTGCACCTGAATACCTGTGTGATTGCATCTCCCATTATCAACCTGGTAGAGCAAGTCTAGGTTCAGCATTAGATGTCACTCGCCTTACTGAGTATAATACCATCAAAACTCTTAAGTCGGCTGAACGTAGGACATTCTCGTTTGTTGCTCCCTGCCTCTGGAACAAGCTCCCAGCTAACATGAGAGAATGTAATTCTGTTGCTTCATTCAAGAAGGTCTTGAAGCGTCAATTTTTTCCATCAACTTAGTTCTGCTTTTTGTTTCTTTGTAGTATAGTTTATGCCTTTTTTCATATGCGCTTCGTTCTAGATGTAGCAGCGCTTTATAAATGCAAATATGTATGTATGTATGAGAGATGACCACGCAAGAGGTCTAACTTTCAAATTTCAGCTTAATTATACATACCGTTTGGATTTTACGGGCAATTATGCATTTCAAAGCTGCCTATACTGTGTAAAATTAATTTTGTTTACCATAATTAGACACATTTTCATATATATCTCAAAAACAGAATATAACTGAGTCGTGAAATTTCACATGAGAAAAATATGAGCAACCTTTTAGTACCAAAATCTCAAAAAGTTTGAAAAAAAGTTGAGATAATCGGACCATGCTCCTTTTTAAAGCAATACTATTACGATTTTGATTAGAAATAGTTTTGAATAAAAACAGCCTTAAATGAAGAAATGTGACTATTTAAAACCGTTGTCGAGTGCATTTTGTCAAAAACTTGTTATGCCACTGAAAAATGGATAAAAAGCACATTCTTGCTTTCGTATACTATACATGTGGAATTAAATTTGGGATCGAAAATTTAATTCAACAAATGGCCATAACAGAAAAAAGTAAGCGTATTTAAGATAAATCATTTGGAGGGTATTAATATCTACCAAGAACAAACCAAATAAGCTATTAAAACCAAAAGTCATGAGTGAAAGAGCGTGCTTCATTTTTAACACTTTATAGTATAGTACTGCTTTAAGTTAAAAAAACAACACAAAGAAAAATAATTTTCCACTTTAATTTCCCTGTTACTCAAAATCAATATTTTGGACATCGTACTTATTGCAACATACATCTATCACAGTGGGATTCTTATAGTCAGCAGACACAGAGAAAAAACTCAGACAAGAAATAAATTAAGGAAAATATATTATTGTGACACTGTTTACCGTACCCCTTATTATTAATAAATTTATAATTTCTCAAGAAAGACAAAAAGTCTAAACATTTGTTCACTTAAACAGAATATACAGGTTGTAACAGAAAAAAATATACATTATTGTTAGCAATATCATGAGAAAACTAAAAATGTTGAGTTCATAAACTTTCTTTTATTTGATAGGCTATTTAATTGACTACCAGAAGCAGCTTAAGTGATCTCATTTGATGGTCAGGTTCAAAAGTTACGACCATTTAAGTAAAGACCGGTAAAAACTACTTGGGCCGATTTCGCCATTTTCCAGCGAAATTAGTTTTTCATGATTCGATGAAGATTAACAATGCAGTGAAATAAAATTGACAAAAGACGCACTTTATGTTCAATAACATTTAATATTTTTATTTGTTTCATATGATAAGAATAATTCATAATTTATTTTAAGATATTTTAGATAAAAGTTATGCTTTAATTGTTTAAAATGTTGCTCATGTTCCAGAGTAAGCATAAACAGTTGAAGCAAAGACTCGATAGTTTGGTGGAAACGGGAAAGTAAAAAGTTCATTGCAATAATCTTTTTGTAGGTGTCTTACACACAGTTTCATATTCAAAGGAAAATATGGAAATTAAAGCTAACTTACTAGCTCAATTGATAAAACTTGATTTTTTAAAGAAGTTATGTTCAGAAAAATCGGGTTTTTTTACCTGTATAATTACAATCTGGATAGTCTTAAAGTGCTTGTGTGCTGATTCTGCCATTTAGATGACATGTTATCTCACCAACAAGGATATCTCTTAAAAATTGTTTTGGCGTCCCGTCAAACATTAAGAATACAAAAGTCTACGGGCAAGGTCATCATTAAGTGCTCCTATTTTGCCTTTGTTAGATGGAACACTAAAATCAGCCTCGTAATCCTGTTGAACATTCGTATGGCTGATTTGGGGCATTATGTGCTATTATTTTGCTACCGGTAAATGATCGGATGAACTGGCCCAGGTGGTTTGAAGGTAGGGTCAGTATAATTGCCATAACTCTGCTTGTAGACCATCAATTTGGATGAAATTAAGCGCATTTTGTAGCTAAAGAGGTTGACTTTCGATATAAATAAATGTCAATGTGATACAAAGTGTAACTTTATTTTTACAGCGTATATAACAATGTATAATTTTTTCTGTTACAACCTGTATTAGACGATCAAGTATATGAGACTGAAAAGTCAATGTTAGGGATAAATTTGAAGTTTATATTTTTAAACCTTATATATAGCTATAAGTTTAAAGTGTAATCATGCACATAACTGCCTTATAAGACTGAATTTACACATAAGCCATGACTCTTGTCCTATTTATTTAAAAGCATTGAAACATCAAATATCGACATTACATCAACTTGAGATAACCATGTACCTAGACCCAGAAGACACAGATATAGAAAAACTAAAAGAAAGTGCAGTCAAATCTATATATTGGTACAACTCTTGCTAAATGGCATTGCGCGATATCGACAGACTAGACTGAGCTTTATTAACACTCAAACTTATTAACTTGCAAAATCAAAACTCAATCAATATTTTCGCAAAATCAAAACTCAATTAATATTTTCGCAAAATCAAAACTCAATTAATATTTTCTCATAATCAAAACTTGATTAATATTTTCTTATAATCAAAACTTGATTAATATTTTCTCAAAATTGAAAGTTATTGCAAATATAATATTCAATTCAATACCATAAATAAATAGTCCAAATAATATTAATAATTTGAAAAATTGTCATCAGTTATTACAAAACATTTATTGGCTTAGATGTAGTTAAATGTGTTCAAAGTTCTGTTATTGTGGTTATATGAATGTCAACATTTTGTAATTTGTCAAAACAAATACATTTTTTTTTTAAAACAGTCAAAAGACACCAAGATTTATAGTGACTTATAAAAGGACGTGTGACCATCATCTATGGTTTATTAATTTTTATTATATTGTTCGTAATTTTAGTGCAATTCTGTGCTAGTCCTTGACACCATATATGATATATGAGTTCATATCTGCCTTCAAGGAAAACTTTAAAAATAGTAAGGAAATTAAAATTGGTCATGCGATTCATTGTCAGAGTGAACATGATTTAGCACTTGGTGTTTTATAAAAAGAGTATCTGGGTCATTGTGGATGTAGGTGAATGCTTGTATTCTTTGCTTCATTGTTTTCTTTTTTTTCTTTCTGGAAATTGTTAATTTGATTGAAAAAATACAATTTAGAAAGTGATATCTGTAATTGTTTTGAGGAATTACATCAGCAGTGGCAGAGGAAGAAGGACACATATGATTACAATGCCGTTGAAATCGCTACTGACATACAATGTGAACAGTTTTGAAATCAAATGATACAAATATCTCAAATTCATTGGGGGTTCTGCCCAGACTGTTAAAAATATAAGATATTTTGGAAAGAGAATAGCACCGTACCGTGCTATACGTGGTTTTTAATGGCTTTCAGGAACTCGTTTGAGTGCATAGGACCAAGAGGCCGCATTTATGGCTGGTTTGAGTCATCACATATGTGACTGTTCATCTCAAACCTGCAATACATGCAGCCTCTTGGCCCTCAGAATAAATCAACATTTTTCATAGTCTAGATCACATTCTTGAAATGAAACTTTGCAGGTGTTGTGAATCAAGCATAAAGGTTGTTAATCTACAAAAACTCCATTTGCAGGAGTACAACCTTTGTAGAGGTCCTCTTTTAGTCAAAAAACAAACAAATCCATATTGTAGTTTGCTAACGTTAACAGTTTCAAGTCAGCCATGCCTTATTACGTCATTACATTTGTTGACTGATTTCCATAATTTTGGTATTAATAAAAAGAGAAGATTCTAACCTACACATTGGTATTAAACATCTAAACTTTTGGCATGATTCATATAATTACTGGGCTGTAACCTTTCAAATACAGGGCTTTAATCGCGCCACATTTTTTTGATTACTCCATACAATTTATCTGGTTAGCGGAGGCAGGTTGTTGACATCTATTGATACCTCTACAGAAAGTATAAATGCCATTATATCATTTTTGCACCATAATGTACACAAGGACGAGTGACCATCCTGACAAAAGTTCATCGATATAGCTCCTTTCCTTCTTGGTGATCTTTTAAACGTTTTGATACCCCCTCGTATTTCACTTGTAAAGCGAAGAACATTTGCTGAATTTACATCTGGTTGGAGATGAACGGACATACAGAGTGTCCCAGAATAAACCTTACAATCTTTGCGTACAATTTTCATGGGTTTAACGGATAGTCAGAAAGTATGTAAGGATTGCATTTTATAGCCCATGAGTTGAACTTTTAGATACCGTTTGTTTCATTTCAATCAGTAGTATACAACAAAATTTATGTTGTATCAAACTTTTGGGTGGATTTTTGTCTGGTCCATTTTAATGATTATTGGCCATAAAGTAAAGGTGTTTCTGAATGGAATAAAAATGAGTCACCTTGGAAAACTTGTCATATCTGTCTTATTTTTGCATCAAATTTGTTCAATGTTTTCAGAATAGATAAAAAAAAGCATGTGCGTAGTAAATTAATAAACATCGTTACGGTTGAGTGAACAGATCAATGACAATTATACTCAATAGAGCTTCATTCAAGGGGAACTTACAAACTCGTGAAATTGGACCAGCAAATTTTACATTCAATTATTTGACAGAGCATAACTTTTGTTGTACATTACCGATTGAAATGAAACTAACGGTATCTAAAAGTTCAATTCATGGGCTATAAAATGCAACCTTTACATACTTTTGAACTATCCGTTAAACCCATGAAAATTGCACGCAAAGATTGTAAAATTTATTCTGGGACACACTGTATAGAGCTGACTAAGAATAGAAGAATTTTTTTTTACTCCAGGGAGTCGAATTGGAAATGATATTAAAGTGAGGTTATGTATGGTTTATTTATGGGCTGTGATTGATCAGATCATTTAATAGGATTGCGAATGATGGATGGTGATGTATTGCTATAATGAGCTTACAACTTGTTTGATTGGGGACATTAAATCAAGTTGTTCTACACAACCAATATGCTACGTTTTTGTTCTTGTCATAAATATTTGATGACATTCACAATTTAAAGTAACTCTGTATTTCAATGAGCTATTATTGTGGTTTCCTTGATTAAAATTTATGCTTGGTTCTCTCAGAATGAATTTTGTTGAAATTTTTTAACAACCCTTATGTCTTTATCCATCAAAAATGATTTTTTTTTTCAAATTGAGTATTTATTAAAACCAATGAGCATGGATGTTATTTAAGGTCTGAAGATTTCTTTAGAGATTTATCTGAATTGCTTAATTGATCAAAGCAAAGTATAAATGCCATTTTATCATTTTTGCACCATAATGTACACAAGGACGAGTGACCATCCTGACGAAAGTTCATCGATATATAGCTCTTTTTCTTCTTGGTGATCTTTAAAACGTTTTGATACCCCTCGTATTTCACTTGTAAAGCGAAGAACATTTGCTTAATTTACGTCTGGTTGGAGATGAGCGGACACATAGAGCTAACTAAGAATAGAAAAAAATAGAATAATTTTTTTTTACTCCAGGGAGTCGAATGGAAATGATATCAAAGTGAGGTTATGTATGGTTTATTTATGGGCTGTGATTGATCAGATCATTTAATAGGATTGCGAATGATGGATGATGATGTATTGCTATAATGAGCTAACAACTTGTTTGATGAGGATCATTAAATCAAGTTGTTCTACACAACCAATATGCTACGTTTTTGTTCTTGTCATACATATTTGATGACATTCTCAATTTAAAGTAACTCTGTATTTCAATGAGCTATTATTGTGGTTTGCTTGATTAAAATTTATGCTTGGTTCTCTCAGAATGAATTTTGTTGAAATTTTTTAACAACCCGTATGTCTTTATCCATCAAAAATGATTTTTTTTTTCAAATTGAGTATTTATTAGAAACAATAAGCATGGATGTTATTGAAGGTCTGAAGATTTCTTTAGTGATTTATCTGCATTGCTTCATTGATCAAAGCAAAACAGGACGCTGTCATGAGGATTATTACACTCAAGGATTAGTTAATATAATACCATGGTTGACAACTCACCAGTCCGAAAGCTCGCTATTCCGAATTTGAAAATAGGATCGCTAGTCCGAATTGTAAAAAAGGCTCGCAAGTCCAAGTTTTAAAAACAGCTCATTATTTAGAATTTAAAAACAGTTCTCTAGTCCGAATTTTTAAAAAGATTCGCTAGTCTGAATATAGAAATAGGCTCGCTAGCCCGAATGTTAAAAACAGCTTGTCGTCCGAATTTTAAGAACAGCTTATTCCGAATAGTTAAAATTATTTGTATATTTATAAAACCTTTTTTTCAAAATTCGGACTAGCGAGCTTATTTCTAAATTAGGACTAGTGAGCCTATTTTCAAATTCGGACTAGAGAGCTGTTTCTAAAATTCGGACTGGCGAGCCATTTTTCAAATTCGGACTAGTGAGCTGTTTTAACAATTCGGACTGATGAGCCTATTGTCATATTTGGACAAGCAAACCTTCGGACTAGCGAGCTGCTTTTTAAGACTAGTGAGCCTTTTTCAAGGTTATATTTTTCCCATTGAATAACGTGTTCGGACTAGCAAGCCTTCGGACTAGCGAGTCATTGGACTGGCGAGTGGACACCAATACCATGCACCCCTATAAAGTTCAAATGCAATGTTTCGTCGTACTCAAGGATCTGAGTTGCTCTGGGTTTGATACAAAATATCCAGTATACATATTTTCCAAACATGGTCATAATCCAGTATACATATTTTCCAAACATGGTCATAATTTCTTACGGAAAACCTCAAAACTTAACAGGCTGCTAACTGCTTTGAACTGCCGGTTCTGGCCATTTGGCTATGGTTTCTGAACATGACAACCATCCAGAACAACCAGTTTGGGACGGTCAATCGCCGCTTGAGTTTTGAAGTCTTCCCTTAGAGGCATGATAAAAGTATTCATATGTGACCTGCTCCCACGAAACACAGACAAAGTCAGGAAAAATTAAATGATTTGCCTATATTAAAAATGCTGAAATTACAAACTTTAAAATGATGTATCACTTGTCAACATTGCTCAATCTTTTGCCAATGAAAAATCACTATTTCTCTTGAAAATTCCTATGTTTTCTATTGATTTGTGGCATGTTCATTGGGCTGTTACTCAATAAGTGCTCTGGCAACTTTGTCCTGGTTTCCTGGGAGCAGGTCACATATTCTGATTGACTTGATTTGAGCCAGTCAAGTAGTTTATTATTGCCCTCTCAAAACAATACTGACTGTTCTTCCATTCTGGCAAAAGTAAAAACTATTACCCCTCAATGATCTTGAGACTATCATACTGATTCCCTGTACCTAGTATGTGGTATCAAGATCACTTTTGGGCAATAGTTTTTACTATCGCCATCATGAGCAGTCAATATTTGTATATAGTATATGTGCCCTTTCACTGAACTTGACATGAATTTTTGATAATCTCCCTCTAGAAGTAACCTAGTTTTAGATGACTTATATATACCCCACACAATTGATCAAGAGAGGTGTAAAGCTTATTTCATTGACATCATCAATAAATATACTTTCACACAACCATCTTGAACCATGAACATTTGGCCAAAGTAAAGTGGGCGATGATTTTCATTTGTGGACGAGTTGACATAGTGTAAATAACATGACAGGTTAAAATTTAATGAAGCTAATCAAAACACTACAAAAGAGCCGACTAGATTACCAAACACCAATAGGTAAATGGTATTAATTCCATCAGCATACATTGCAGGGCTAAACAGATGATACTGGGAAGAAAATTTGGGAAAATCAGGAAAGAACAGTGAAGTGCATACATTTAACTAATTTACCGAGGTATTGAAATCAGATACAGAATGGTTTGAAATTGGAAGAGGTGTGCACTCGGATTAAAGTTGATTATTAAATTTAGACAGCCAAAAATTCCAGATCTAATTTCCAGATGAATATGCTCTATACACAAACACATCACTAGCCATGCAAACTACAGGACCAAATGGCTTTGTTTTACATGTTGCTCATGTCCTTGATTGTACCTTCAATCTTGTAGTTAGGTATTCTCTTGTGTGTTTGAACACTGTCATGTTGTCCTATTTCTCCGCTCTCAACTCTTGATAACCCCTCTGTGAAGACATTTAATCAATAAGGTATCCACATGCTCTGATCTTCCAGTTCTACTACCCTTTGAGGTATATGGTCCCATTAAGGTAGAGTACCATTTGAATATTGTATTTCATCTTTAACTTCTCTTATCTTTGCAGAGTTTAAAATACTTGTTTAAAATAAATTAAAAAAAAATGATTTGTGAAGTATCATGGTATACATTTCTTTTCCCACTTTGTAAAAAATACAAATGTTATAGACATGAAATCTAGTGGAATTGGTAGAATAATAATGATTGTATGTAGGGGTCAAATATACAGTTAAGGTTTTAGACATGTCTTTAATTATATCCATGTTTTTCTGTCCCTTCCCCCCAAAAAAAAAGATATATATGAAAATGAAATGAAGTGAAATAAATAAGAATAAATGATGTTTACATCATTAAGTGTCATGACCTCTAAAATGACTATATGGAAATTACCAAAATGTTATTTACCAATAATATAAGAAATCTCACGTTGCAGCACAATTGGTTAAGGTAGGGAGAATACTTCCTTGTAGAGCCCCAGTGCAGTCATCTCCCGTGTTTGTTAATACATCTAACATAGGAGTAATTAATTTAAGGTCAACTAAAGGTATCCCCCTTGATTAAATCAACCTATGTGACCATCCAACCCTATTTAGTTTGGAAGTGTTACATGTAATCCAGTTTTCACTATACACTGCCGCTTTAAAGTATTTCTGCACAAAACCTTTATTCAGCCATATCTCCAGAGGCATTTATCCAATTTTCATCATTTTTTTTACAGAGTATATATTGTAAAATTATCGAAGTAAATATTTCTGAATTGCATTCATTGCATTTGAAGCAATACTATAAAGTGTTAAAAATGAAGCGCCCCCTGTCAATCATGACTTTTGATTTTTTTTAGCTTATTGGGTTTGTTTCAGGTAGATACTAATACCTTCCAAATTATTTGGCTTAAATATGTTTACTTTTTCTGTTATGACCATTTGTTGAATTAAATTCGGGATCCCGAATTTAAAACCACATGTATTAGTATAGGAAAGCATACATGCCCTTTTTATCCTTTTTTCAGTGTCAAAACAATTTTTTGACAAAATACACTTTAAATCGCTTTTAGATAGTCACATTCCTTTATTTTATGTTTTTTTTAATGTAAACCATTGTTGATCAAAATCTTATACTATTGCTTTAAGGGTACAAACTCTGGAGGTTTGTTGTTATTGATCATCATATGTTGGGTGCTATACCCTAGTTAATGATTATGGATGGTTTTAACACCTTGTAATGGCTAGCATGACTAGTGATGTTGAGTTTAATCTTGGTCATGCTATATAGCAAGCCAAAATAGGCAATATGATAATGATAAACTCAGTTATGTGGACAAACAACTGGAGTTTTTTCTGTAAGGATGTTAACACTTTCACAATTTAGGGCTTAATTATAAATGCAAGTTTGGCCAAATTAACAATATTGTGAAAAATTTCTCTGACCTGAGTCAGAATTTATTTCTTTTGCTTAAAGTGAGATCCGAAGAATTGAATCATGTGCCTGGCATCCATGGGACTTCAAGAATTTTAGGAATCGGGAAAGATGTGACAATGAGGTCTTGATTACCAGTTTATCCTGCCTATTACTGTATAAGTGGTTTATTTCGCGCTTTTAGCTTAATTCACCTAGCGCGAAAATAAATGTAGCGTGAAAAGTGGTATTTATATACCGCTGCGCATTAAAAAAATCACAAGCGTGAAAATAAAAGCGCCAGAATGATTCGAAAGAGCTCAAATTAGACTTGCACGAGAATTACCTAGGGCGAAAATATTGCGGTTTACAATATGTGTGTACCCCTCTCCTGCAAGCCAGCTTTGTATAGCTAGTCCACTTGGTTTTGACACGAAAGAATTCCCTCCCAAAGACAGAAATTTAGCGTATTACAACCAACAATATCACCATGGTATCCAACTAGCGTGTTCAGACCTTGTATATTAGCCAATATATAAACATAGGTACCTGGATCCTATGTATGGCACTGATCAATAGGACATACACCTCGCTCTCATCATTATTTCAACAAAGAGTCACAAATCTTGCTCCTTAAGCAATAAATAAGTCATCTCTGATTTCCTACACATGAAAGGCATTTATCTTTGATGCTTGCTTGGTGACAATGGATGTCCGACACATTCCCTCAGGATAACTTTGCATCTTTATTTAAAATCCTATCAAATTTAGATATTGCTCATCTGACTTGGGATAAATAAGTTATCTTGCATCCTCCTCTTACGGAGTTGATTCAAAGAGGGTTTTCAAAAATTGTGGTTTTGAAAATATCAGATATTATTGCAGGATTAGGATGAGTAAATTGTTTGTTATTTATGATAACATTTCTAACAAAATAATTAACTATAACTTATAAAACCACTGGAAGTATCTCAATTCTATGACATGATAAATAATTTAAATTGCACTGAAGGTTTCAAGATAGGTACCTATAACAAGAACAGCACTTGTGTGTGACAAAAATGGGCCAAAAATCTTGTATCGACAACATTTACTGCCATTTCTGGTAAATAAATGTATTTAAGTACTTTCTTTTTGACCAAATTTGTAACTGAAGGACAATGAACTAAATGTGATGATGGTGTACTGTGAGCCTGGTTTCATCATAAGAAGATGCAAATATCCGGGGGGGGGGTACTTACATTGACAAGGTATATGTATATGTATATGTATATGTGCTTTCCTTTTCCTTTCATCAAAATTAGTATATTGAGGAGTTGGTTTTTGAGCCAAAAATAGGTGTAGAGATGGTCAGTTTTCCAAAGTCCAGCAGGCACATACCCGTACAAATTTTTTTGAAGACCCCCCTCCCCCGGGCAAATATCAACCACAAACGTTTTTGTATTTTATGTTATTATAAGATCAAACTCTGATTATTGATCTACTTTAGTGTGGATGATCATGTGACGGATGATCATGTGAGTCGTTTCATTAAAACCTGGCAAAGGAATACTTTTCAGCCACAAAATATCATAAACGTACTTGATTATTCTGAACCATGTTTGGTTTGGATCAAAACTCATCATTGGCCTACATCCAAAGATGTCTGAGTGGGTGCAGTGTTCTCGAATACAAAATATAACTCTAAAAGTGGTGTAAAAAACTATCATAAAGATAGATTATGTGTCCAAGATATAAATCTATCCACTTTAACCTAGAACTATACAGTAATCAGAGTGGTTTAACAAAGATATACTTTCAACTTGGTATAATAATTTGAACAAAATGAAATATGTACATTTGATAATATACATGTAGCTCCAAGAGGAAATACATGTAAGAGACTAAAAAGTCTGTGACTTTCTACTCATTATATGGGGCAGGTCTTCTTTGCATTTTGTTCAAAGCAAATTTATATCAGATTGACTAAGATTTTACTCGCTCAAAATTGATTTCATGATAAAGAGTCATATTGACATGATACAAAACAATTTTGATAAGGTGAAAACCTTGTCCAATCTTCAATAATTTGGTCTGATAATTTTTCCAGACAATGTTTTGTAATTTTATTGTAGTTGTTGTTATTTTTTTCAGACCGTTGGAAATGAGTTTACACATGTGAATTGCAACGTTTTGGGACATTCTTGCTATAGTTTATGTATTATGGTGTCTATGCTTGTATTTTTGTATCCTGTGTATGATGTTTACATAAAATGTCTGTGTGATGATTTCTTTGTGATGTGATTAATTCTTATTTGTTGAATGTTACTTGCTAAACCTTGTCACTCATTCACTTGTTTCCACAACTTCATACTGGGGCTCTCCACACGGACAAATCAATATGTACTTCACACATCTAGATGCATGTAGATTAAACTGGACTTCAGCAAACAATCACTGGGTCGCACTAGCGTAAGTGAATGCTAATGTACATACGCGTAGTTATACTATTTCTAGGTACACGCACACCCAAGCGTGTAAATACGCGCACCTGGAGTAGAGTCAGATTGACGCGCGACCGTGTGAACACAATCTGCACTTCGGAAATCTACATTCATCTAAATGCATCTACATTTGACGCTTCTGTGTGGAGAAGCCGATTATGGAGACGTAACAAAATAAATAACTATATATCATGTGCCTTATTTTGTATTAATAAGATTTGTGTTTGTTTGTTTGTTTTTCTAGGTTCAAGTCGCCACAGCTCAGGTAGCTTAGACACACCAACCATCCGCCATGTCAGCATCGATGAACCAGACAGATACATGATGATGACACCCTCACGGAGCAGCAGTATCTCCGGTCGACCCGATCACATCTCAACAATCCCATCACGGAGCAGCAGTATCTCCGGTCGACCCAATCACATCTCAACTACCCCATCACGAACCAGTAGTATCTCCGGTAGACCAGACCATACCTCATCAAAGACGCCCTCACGCAGCAGCAGCATCTCCAGTCGACCCGATCACACCTCAACTCGTAGTGCCTCATTAGACTCCTACCACCTGTCTGTCTCTCCTCCCGCAGTTCCAGTGGATAGTTATATGAACATGGAATTCCAAAACCGACGAGCTAACTCCTTTGATCAGGGTGCTGGTCAACCAACTCAGAAACTCCAAAAGCAGGTTGCTAGGACTGAGTCTAGTGATGAACCTGCATCTTATATGAATGTATCATTTGGTGCCTCTAAGGGATCTGATTATAATGAAGGATATACGTACATGGAACCATCTCCTAGTAAGGCAGGTCCATCTCCTAATAAGGGAGGTCCAACTCCTAAAAAGGAAGGTGGGGAAACCAGCAAAACCATTGATGTGCCTCAAGAATCAGAAGGGCAGGGAGAATATGTAAATGTGAACTTTGACCAAAGAAAGAAGCGACAAGAGAAACGCAATGTACCACCAGCATTAGTACTTAAACAATCTGCCAGTGATATGTCGGATTATATGAACGTTGAGCCAGGACGTTTGAGAACGATGAGTGGTGAAAGTGGTAGTTCTTGTTCTCCAACATCCCCGGCAGCTCATTCGTTGCGGAGTACGACATCTTGTTCGCCAACTTCACCCGCAGCTCATGCATTACGCATTAAAACTTTAGAAAAGTCTCTTGAAGAAGTGAAACTACAGCAAAGCAGTCCAGGTAAGTCAAGTAGCTCCAAAAGCAGCAGTCCTCGGAGTTCCACAAGCTCTTCCGGAAGTCCGCACCCAGGAAGTCCTCGCTTAAGCTCTCATAATGGAGTACGTAATTTGATGATAGGATCTGGTCAGAGTAGGAGCTGTGAGCCTAGCCCTAGGATGTCATCACGACATAGCGGGAGGCATTCTAGTGAATCCTCGTCCCCGGTGGATGAAAAAGAATTGAATTATATTGACGTTGATATTGGAGCACCTGGTGGGAATGCTCAGTCTAACATAGAAAGGCGAGCTAGGTCTCCATTTCATAGACGTACGCCCGATGAGGAGAAACAAGGAGTGCCCACTAACTACGCTACCATTGATTTTACCAAATCAGAAGGTCTACGTGTTATGACCAATAAAAGACAGCATGAAAGTAGGCATTAATGCTGGTATCCCTCCCTCTGGGGTCTATTCATTTACCACTTTGTTGATATGTTGATATCAATTCTTGAATCCCATTGGTTGAAAGCCCAAGTTGTATGTAACCGTATTGCTTATTTTAGGTCTATAAATAACCTTGATTGCATATTCAAAGAGTTATAGAGCAAAGCTGACTGCGCTTGATTTTTTTTTGGTGGGGTGCGAATGCTGAAGTCTAGCTCATCCAAAGTTAACTGTAAGTGTGCAAGCAAATCTCCAGTAGCCATTTTAAAACTTAAAATCTCAGCTTTAAACTCTGTATTTTGATTTAGAGATCCTTTAGGTATCTTTGAAATTATGAGTGACTTTTTGAAATTATGAGTGACATGTATTGATTAGCCAAATGAAATAGCTATATTATTGATCCTGCAAATATGGGCAATTCAATGTGTCATAATTGATTATAGGGCTAGATAGACTTCATCATTTTTACCATTTGTAAAATCCAGACAACTGAATGCATATTGACCTGGCGTTCCAGACATTATTATCGATAGGAATAATCCACTTAAACTCAAATTAGAGTGATAAAAAATTAAGACAGTGGCAAACATTCCAAATGAAAATGTTTCTCATTGGAGAAATATGAAGCAGTGAGCAAAACTTTTCATCAGAATAAAATCCACAGTATCTGTCAAGGACAGGTTTCAGATTATAATGAAAATACCTAGGTAATTATGGTAAACAACGATTACCAAAGAATGTAATGTACTATGAATTTTCAAAATATTACAGATTAGTAATCATTGCAAAATGTGCCGTGATGCGAAAAATATTTCACCATCATGAACATTTTGGTAAATGGTAAACATTTTACACTATGGCAAAATTTTACACCATGAGAAAAATTAAAATGAAAATTTAACATAGTGGTGAAAATGTAACACCCTGAGAAAAATTCTGAATGAAAATGACTGCAAAAAATGACGAAGTGTATCTAGGCCTTATTTTGTGCATCAAACATTATGAAATCCTGAGACATAAAGAACGAAAACAATAAAAACAAAACTTGGTTGAAAAGTGGAGATTGAAAAATGGCTGTTTCTTCATACTGAAGTTCTAAAATGTGTTATGTTTTTTGCATAATTTATGTTCATATATACGGGGTTATTGTGATATTGAAGCTGCTCACGCAGAAAGAGAGAGAGCAAGCATCGATATAGAAAAATTGAATTTAGTTGACAAGATAGGCCTAAAATAAATAAATAATTAATGTAATAGCGCAACCCATATCTTTTCCAGACAATTGAAAGCAACACAACAATTAGACAATAATAACTGCGCACCATCTTTTTGAGGTCATTGTTTCAAATCGGAGGTGTTTGTTTTGGGCCGGGGTACTTTTCTTAGCGAAAATGGTTGAAGAAAAGTACTGAGGCTCAAAACAAACATTGATGATTTGAAACAATGACTGAATTAAACGATGGTGCAGAGTTATTATTGTCATTAATAACCGTAATTTTATCTTTAAAATTCTTGCTGATTTTGACCAAAAATGGGAGAAAATCATAATTTCATTATTTTTTTTCCTTTACCATAGATCTGCTAAAAACATTGATCAGTCCAGGCACTGCTTCCGCGTTGCATTTAGTAATACGCGACATCCGCGATATCATTACGTACACGTATTATTGCGTTTAAAGCAAACACACTAATATCACAAGCACTACGCTCCTGCAGGTCTTTAACAGAAGTCATCGCGCAGTTGTTTGCGTAAATGTAGAAATAATCTTATTAGATTAATTTAGATGAAGTCAATTGATTTTTTCTTTTCCATGATGTGTAATTCGATGCATCCTTGACATTCTGTATTGGTAGCAAAACCAAAAAAAAATGTTAAGATTGAACATGACAAATTTAAGTTTTATTCTGAAAGAAAAAATGTGATTTTTCGTTTTGTTTGGTTTGTAGCCAAGGGCAACAATATTTTTTTTCCTTATGCAGAATTGATATCTGGTTTATTTCATTTTCACCTTGGTTTCATTA
>JXSR01S022442.1:13777-26328 GCA_000969725.1 Ophiothrix spiculata
TGCTCTTTACTGTTTGCAAGATCCAAAAGGGTTTATAACTGCTCTTTACTGTTTGCAAGATCCAAAAGGGTTTATAACTGCTCTTTACTGTTTGCTTGACAATTTGAAAAAATTACTTTACATTTTGTGATGATAATGATATTCCTTTAATTGACCTGAGTATTTTGTTACTTGCAATTTCATAAGTTGATGTTGGAATGTTCCAGTGCATTTCAATGTTTTCACACCGTAATGACTAAATATATGTTACTTCTTGGCATGTAACACTATCTTTGGGTTGATGACAAAGTCTACAACATTTCTCTCTACATTTTAATTAGTTTTTGTTCAAAAATCTTTTTTGCTATATTTTATCAACAAATATGAGCTTAAAAACTCTATTAGTGCAAAAACATTAGAATCAGAGATATATTTTAAGCACATGATTATATATGGAACCAATGTATTTACTTAAAAATACATCATAACTTAATAGCTGAAGTTTTAATTCTTTTTTTATAATATCTAGGCAAGATATGCTACTTACCACATCCTAAAGCGATCACTTCACATTGATGCATGAGTTCACAGTCACAGTCTAGGCCTGTTGCTCTGCCTAAGTAGTGTAAGATTGCTTGGGATTGTGCTATATGAAATCCAGATGAAGTCACCATTGCTGGCACTGAAAATCAATTAATAAAGCAGGCTTTGAGTTTTGAGGAGCGCGAGTGCGATCACGCACCTACACACGCCTGAAGTCACCTACCCGCGTGTGATTTATCGCGCACATCACACATTTTTTGATGTGTAAAGAATACAATCAAAATAATACTAAACGCACCAGGTTTACGCCTTATAATCCCAGTAGAAAACCTATTATCTTATGAATCAATAAATTGTGAAGAAAATGTTTAGAAATATGCAAATTTGGAGAAAAATAATACATGTTTAGAAACAAAAAAAGATGTAAGAATGTTTTTAGATAATCTAATTTACTTTTATTTCAAGATAAAACGACACAAGTTTTCGACATCATCTGGAACGTAAATTCACCCAAAAACATCAGGCAAATTTTAGTTACCTGAATTTAGCTAATGTCATCATAGAGAGAGTGTCTGATTTATTGTCACAGTTGTTTAGCGATGAGATGACTATTTCCCTATAATTACAATAGGTAAAGTGCCAAAAGTTATTAAATTACTATAATTGCATAACTCTTTGTATGTCACAAAATTGAATGTTTTGGCCATACGATACAACCGACAGAACCTGGTTTAAAGCGTAATTTCTTATACTTTGATATACTGAACCCGTTTTAAAGCGTAATTTCCTATACTTTGATATACTGTACATAAAACGGATCTATAAAATGACCTTTTTTAGCTTATCTAAAAGGATTTGAAATTAATTGAAAATTTGAGTTTTTTTTTCTTTAAAGCACTAAAATTTTTCAGGGCAATGAAGCTATACTAGGTAGCTTATACTCACAACCGTAGGCCCCTTGCAAGGGGCAATATTTTGGCAGGGGCCAGGGTTACCCTTGCTTACTTTCACTGTACACTTTTGCACTCAACATAACAACACTTTTACATTTCGACATATTGGTTGGAAAAATGTAGCACTTATTTATAAAAATACTCATTTATTTTGGAAAATAGTCTTTCAAAAAAGGTTACATGCTAGATTAGAATGTAACATACAGCATGAGTCAAAATGAAGTTGACCAAGATTCAAAACTGTATAACAAAAGAACTACTGATATTTAAAACAACTGTAAAAGCACTTTGGAAATGTGCAGACTCTTCTGCTTATTTTAAAAAAAGAATGAAGGAAATCGGTAATTTCTAAGAGAAGTTATGCCTGTTTTAGTAAAAAAACTCATTTTACAAGCTGTCCACGGAATTGTTGAGCGAACAAAATGCTAATTAAGTAGTTCAGCTGTGCAGTCACCTGTTAGTAATACCCTGTTTTCCTTCGGCCAAGATTGATTCAGTTTGGAGCTCTGTCATTTCTGTTCACAATCCAAATCTCAGATCTTCATGGTCCTCTTTTGCACTTAACAATTCTGGCTTACAATTTGCTTTAGCTTTGCTCTACAAAACGGCTTTGAATTTCTCAAGGCCTGTGTGGTAGCAATTAGGTTTCAACTACAAACTCCTTGTCAGAAGGTGCCATACGATGTACAACTTCCAGTACTAATGACCAGCTTTACAAATTCAGTGTCAGGCAGGTTCTAAACTGGTTTCATGCATACAATTGATTGATATTCCTGCATCAATAACCTAGTTAATAAATGGTTCTTTTTAAGTTTTCCTTTCATTTAAAGATCAGCATATCATGGACAGTTTTTCCTATGAATGACCAATCTCCTTGATTCAATGTTTAAATATCAGTCAAAGGAAGGGTAGGGTATTAATAAACAGGTAATTACTGCGCTACTGCGACTAATCAAGTGTTTACTTTGCATTTGTTATTGGTTTGCATATTTATTCCGTGGACAGCTTGAAAAATGAGTTTGTTTTACTAAAACAAGCATAACTTCTCTTAGGAATTACCGATTTCCTTCCTTCTTTTTTTAAAATAAGCAGAAGAGTCTGCACATTTCAAATGTGCTTTTAAAACAATATTTTCAAATATCATGCAGTACCGTAGTTCTTTTGTTATACAGTTTTGAATCTTGGTCAACTTCGTTTTGACTCATGCTGTATTTTTGAAGGACCACTACTAGTATCACCTTTCTTGGTCAGTGCAACTTCCCCACCCCACCCCCTCGGTGTAATAGCATACCTAAACATTCACCAGAGTGCGATTTTGAGCACACCTTCAATTGTCAAAACTCAGAGCCTGATAAAGTTAACATCTACTTGATGTGGATGGAAGGCATCAAAACAAAAATACTGCATACATTTGTTGATTTTTGTTACTCTAAAGTGATGGGTAGCTGATAACAGAATATTTTCAAATCCATTATATTTAAACTTTGAATGGCCCAAAATTTCCCGCGATGACTTGACCTTAGCCAATGACATCAGACACAGGTCATATAATTGGGTAACTTGTAGTGGCCGCCGTCCTTGTTGAGAGTAAGCCCTGATGTAAATACATGTAGGCTCCTTCACACCACGTTCAAGCCAACGTGGTTGTCTGTCCAAAATCTACACTTCATGAATAGGTCAAGTCATCATGGGAAATGGAGCATTTGGCTGCAGAAGTCTGCAGCGATAGGTGATACAAATGTCCAACAATTAAGGTAAATTTCAGTTTTGTGATCCAAAGTTTAAATATAATGGATTTGTTAATTATCAACACGGATGAACTTTCATTCAAACAGTATATATTTTGTTTAGATACTAGATTTATGTAGGTTTTTCTTACCTTGACCAAAAGTGTAGATGTCTGACTTGACGCCCTTCTCCTTTGCTGCTGCCCAGGTATCCTTGGTAAAGCCAGTCTCATTGTAGAGAATACCTGCTTCCTCCATTAACATACGGATTGGTTCCCCGCGACCACGCCCAGCAAAATAATGAAGCGTCACAAAATCAACGTCCTCCACTGGAGCACAACCAGCCTTTCCTGTCAGTACTTCATTGAATTTTCTGTAAAAAATAAAGTTACTTCAGTTACTGGTAAAACATGTCTAGGTCTTCTGAAGATGTCATTTATTGCTAATAACAGCTGTGACCAAATTAGATAGAAACAAACTGGGATGCTGACTTGAAAGTAAACAATATAATTATTAGTGTTTACAAGGAAAAAGCTGATGCACTTAGTGAGCAATTTGCCAGTATCTACAGTCTACACAGAAGGGCTGAAACAACATCTTAACACTTGCGAGAGAACAATGACCTTGACATCAATAATCTTATAGTTACTAAAGAAGGTGTGTTGATGCAACAAGGTGCCTGGGTCATAAAATACGCGGTTTATGCCTCCAAAACGTGAAACCATTATCAATATTCATCTATTTCTTTTTTTTTTCAGAAAGCAGACCACGCCATGCTCTGCTTACAAACAGTTGCCTTCTAACGCCTTGACACGTGTTGACTGTGAAATGCTAATAGCCGCGTGCATAGCACTCTCGGATCACAACCTTGTTTACATTCAGGGAATTGATTCTACTGTAATATTTTGAGGAAAAGTATACTTTAGGTCCCATCAAAAACTATACCCTAACCCTAAAACTAACCCTAACCCTAAATTAAACCTAACCCTAACACTAACCCTAAGGCTGAAATTACTGGGGATTTTTAATTACCCGATGGTCAAAAAAGGTATGAATTTTGCAATTTTAAGTATATTCATCATAATCCTAACTAGTTGATGGTGCGTTGATGGTAGTTGTTGTGCAATATAAATGACATCTTTCTAGTAAAATTAAGGCAAATAAGTTATGGAAATTATGTAGTATGAGTGGTAAAAAAAGATGGCAGATTTCAAACCCTGTTTTGGAGGTATGCAAATATTTTCAATGAATCAGCATAATTATGATAATTTTTCAAAAAAGTTGTTTCGGGTCGGGGGATCTTTAGCATTGGCGTCACAATTCTGGCTTACTTGATAGAATTCTTTGGTCTAGATGGACTACAAGTACTTGTCCTAACAATCCTTACCCGAAATATCTGCAATCAAACCTGTCGCATAAGTGCACATACCCAATATCCCCCCAAAACGATCATATTTATCAAATACAAACTGCAACACTCCATAAATACTAAATTTACCTATTATGAACACTTCCCAAAGTTGTTAGTCACACAAAAACGATGTTTGAAGATGTGTTTACAAATGGTAACCATGTAAACAAACAAATCATACCGTTTGATTTCTCTGATCAGAACAGTGCTATTTTCATAAATTTAATTCAAAAAGGTTCCTTTCATGAATATAGAATAAAACATTTCTGTTTTTTCAAGTACCATTCGTAATTTTCAATTTATGCACAAATGGCCGTTATGTGATAGGCTTATACACAGTTTGCCTCAAGCCAAAAACAAAGTTTTTTGGCTTGTGTTTCTCGAGCAAAACAATCCATGTAGGTAAAAGAACATGGGAAATTGACTTTGCAAAGGCCTACAACAAAGTCCTCATTTGTTGCTAATTTTAAAAACTTAAAGGGACTGGCCTAGATCCTGTCCGCTGATTTTTTGACTATATATTTTTTCACATGTACATGATTATACTAACATATTCTACCAGTAGTTTCCACTGAATTTGTGTAACAGAGGAGAAAAATGAAATTATTTACCAACTGTATTTTTTGTCGCCGGCGACAAAAAATGAGAACTGAATGATCAGGAACAAATTTGCACAAACATGACAAGGCAAACACACCACTAACACAGGTTGTTTTACATTATTCCCAAGCCACTGTAGTGATTGCCTCTACTGAACACACTGCTGTTGCAAACACTGCATTTAAAACCATCGAAGCATGATATTGATTGTACACCACTGGTGTGCAAACCATGTGGGTGTGAGGGGTTTCACAGTTTGAAATTACTGGAGGGAAATTATTGTGGCCAATCACAATCTCGGATTAGTATGACATCAGCAGGTTTTTTTTTCACATGCTAAATTGTTCACATCTTGACTGATGTCCTTCAAAATATACTGTGCAACCAAGCTGTGAATTTTTTAGCACATGTGAAAATTATTACCTCATGTTGACAGCAATATTGTCATACTTGCATCATGTTGACAGAACTCTATACAAAATGAATCTGGACGTTATTTTAATTTTTTCTCCATGAAAAATAGGTGAGCGATTTTCATATTTCTTATTTATCATTCATTGTAAGCTTCTTTCATATATATGGGTAGTAGTATAGTTCCATCGAATGTAACTCAAGCTCGTCTCTTCCCTGAGTTACACACATGCTGCATTGGTAGCTCTTATCAACATGTTGAAAAGAAGTTTGTTTACGCTATCATTTGCTCTGTTAAATTACACTTTATCATTATGTATACTCTTTTCAGTACCAATTATATAATCTTTAGATTTGGATGAAATTCTAGATGCATGTGATTTCAAAATTTGTTACGTACTTACGTTGAATTTGGGTACTTTTCCAGGAGGAATCTTGTTCGTGTCGATGAGTTTACGATAACTTGAAATAAACAAGTTTAATCTTAGTCACATGCACTCGACTATCACAACCCATGTGGTTTACAACACGTGAATGATATTATCTTGGGTAAAAGGTTGCGACATTCAAGGGTGAAAGGTCATAGTTTCCTAGATTGCAGTGCGCATGTGTGACTAATCACAGAATTTTTCATTCATGAACGCAATTCCAAAAAGATCCGGTAAATCTCAGCTAATGGTAAAACAAATACAAAAAACGAGTGTGCATATTTCTTTTAAAATAAATCTCATTTGAAATCAGACATTTAATTCATTTACAATGATTCAGGAATTGCACACATTTATCACTTCAGCACATAATGATCTGTTTATGTGCTCCGGCCTTATGAATATCGATACCATGAAAGGATTAATCACCTATCGACAGTGCTCGATTTTAGTAAAAAAAAGGTTACTTGCACCTGTGCATGTAGTTTCAAAAAGTTACTTGCACAAAATTTATCTTACATGCACATGGCAAAACAATCAACTGACAAGAATTTATATAAAATCATATTGCTGGGGATTCCAAAATGTCTTTGACAGAATTGCAGTCTCCCCAGCTTCCGATATTGGTAGCATTGCCTTTATCTCCCATATATTTAAGTAAATTACAGTCTTTGTCTTTCATGGTAAGTACAAGACAAAAATTCACAAAATGGCTTGAGTTATGGAAGAAAAAAATAGATATTTCACCATTGTTTTGGTGTAAATTATACTCTGCATCAAACATAGTGACTGCAAAGTCACTTGCACCTGTGCAAGTAGGTAGAAAATCTTACTTGCACCAAGAAAAAAGTACTTGCATATATGTGCAAGTGTAAAATCGAGCACTGCCTATCGATCATATATTTTTATTTTCATCAGTCATGTTTACAAACACGCGGAAAGCTAACACGGAGAAAGACGGATGAATTTGAAGACCTGTAAAAATTACACTTTTAAAGTTAAAATATTTTAACATCACTATGATCAATAAGAAGCTGAGAATCAAAGAAAACAGAATAATGATGTATTTGGGTGATTCCATTTATTAGGGTACCAATGGCAAATCCAGCACCATGCATTGCAAATGAGTCATTTTATGGATGTTTATACAGCAAACTTCTGATTTTTTGTGATTCTAATAAACAGCCACTATCAACAGGTATCAAATATTACAAATAAATTTTGGTATACATTCTGAAAACAATCTGAATTTTGGGAAAAATGTTGTAAAAATTGTGATTTTGGGGCATTTTTTAATGACATTTTAAAAGGTACTTTTCAATGCTTACCTTTCCTTCATTCCAAGAATTTCTCTCCATTTTTATGTTAACAGAAAGAAGGTTTTGCAAAATTATGTTGGTATTTGTACTAAAATTTTATCGTCTCAATGCACGGACCTCATAAAAAGTAGTTTTCATTGGTAAATTTTGGTGTCCACTTTTTTATTTACCATGTGAAACTTTTAATTAATTGCATATCAAAGATAAGGGTTGATTTATTTGTTTTGGGGTATTCTTTTGTTTGGGTTTTATACAATCTTTAAAAGTAAAAAGGTTAATGATGATAAAAATCATACGAAGTATAAAATAAGGCATGTTTAAACCCTTGGTGTCCACTTTGGTGTCCACACAATATTTACCAATGGAAATTTTCGAGACCATTTTTTTGGTATAAAAACAACTTGAATATTTCTTATTTCAGGTTTAATGTAAAGCTTGGGCAGGGTTTTCAACAGTTACATTGTAAAATTTTATGAATTATTTTTAGGATCTGAGAGAATGTTGGAAATAGATTTGGTGTCCACTTTACGATGTTTACGCGTGAAATTTCATATTTGCCAGATAATTTTCATCTGGAACTACTCTTTCATGATTTATATGCTTTTCTAAGTGAAAAAGTTGCATGTTGACTTGAAACTATAAGAAATATGTCTTAAAACAATTTTGGTTAACAGTTATGGCAGTTAAAAAGTTTTGGTGTCCACATTTACCAATGAAATCATAACTTTTAACAAAGTTGCCTGTATTTGGGCATGTATCTGTTTGTTTTCTGCCCTATGATATTCCAAACACCGAAACTTTGATCTTATATCCTAAATTTAGCAAAGAGAGAGGAACTTTATAGCAGCAATGATGATTTACAAAAATATGCCCAAAAAAGTGCATGTCACCTTTTGGTACCCTCATAAATGGAATATGCCATTTGGAGATTTCATGTGCTAGAAGTGAGAATTTCAGGCAGTCAAAAATGGTCAACATACAACATGCCTATGATGCTTAATATGAATGCAATAAGCTGTCTTCAGTCCTCGAGGTTAGGAGAGGACTGATTCGATCGGTCTAGGCAGGGTTGTCACTACACCGGGCGGTGGTGGGCGGGACCACCCGGCACTCGGCTCTCAGGTTGATTTTGAGTCAAATTACCCGGCACTCGAGGCTCAAAATCAATAAAAAATTGAACAATTATTATCAAAATTTCTGTTTTCTTACTGTTTCACACAAATTTTACCCGACACTTAAAGTTACCTGTTGACAACCCCGAGTACAGGGTATTTTTATCACTGCATATTGATCCAAAAAGGAGAGATTTTAGTGTCAACATTCAGTCCCAATCTTGGCTGCAGTGAGAAGTATATATGGTCATTTTCACAATCAATGGTGTAACTTTCAATTTGGCACATTTTGATATGTAGCTTGGTAACCGAGAGGCGGAATTCTATGAGTTTTTGCCAGGAAACTGTCCTAGGTAAAGCCTACCTCAGGTAGCTTAACAAACTTTACGTGTTTTTCTTTTCAGATTTTATGGCCCAAGATGTGCCCACTTTATGCTCCTACAGCTGTCTCACTTTTTGCACACCCTATTTCTAGCAACTTGTTATTTTATTGTATTGGATTAAATTTCCAGTTTTTTTCCTTGTAGTTATAGACAAGTGTTCAACCTTTCTTGCTGGTATATTTTTCAGCATCAGCTCGATTTAATTTCTGTGGACAGAGACGATGAACTTCGACGTTTCGGAGGTTACATTTTCCGTTAACAATTGATAACCACATCTAGCAGGTCACTTTTGGTACTAAATCAAGCTGAATTTGTTCACTTGTTATTATAATAAAACATTAGTAGTGGTACTTTAAGTTACACACAAAATCTTTTTAATCTAACAACTTAATAGGATTTCTTGAGTATGTGAAATGAAATGTTAAATTTTCCGTTAACACCGCTGTAACCTCTGAAACAAACTGTTTACTGATCAGATTTTTAAATGAATACCGTTAACATACCTTGGAACTCATTAAAATGTTGCGACAAACACTCCTAACTTGTCTGAAAGTAAATTGGGCAAATGCATTAAAACACCATAATTTCAGAGCCAATCTTAACTTTCCGTTAACACCTGTAGCCTCCGAAACAAAATGTAACCTCCAAAACAAACAGAACAATAATTGTTGTCTTTTCTTTCCCAAGTGTCCAAGGTTTTGGTTTATTTGGTATTAAAATTAATCATTTAGTCATGTACACTGCAGATGACTTAAAATTTATTAATTTTTCTAAACATTTCAAAAATGTTAACAAATATATGTAACCTCCGAAACTGGCCAATGTACAACATTTCTGCATCAATGTTTAATTTTCAATTTGTAAATTCCAGGAGCAACAAGATGTTTATTTCTCTACTTATTTTTCTTGTAGAGTGAATTATTTAAACCTATAAATACTTTGATAACCTTATGGCATCAATATTTGTTTGGTTTAGTTCATTATTGCTTAAAATTATTAACAAATGTAACCTCCGAAACAAATACTTAGGAAATGTCAACATTACAAAAACTGAATTGGATTTCTTTGAAACTTGTATGGTAAGACATCCCCACAAAGGGTAGTTAACGATGAGAATTTGAATTCATGTTCCCTCTGGGAATGTATTCTAAAATAAAAAAATATCCATAGGGTTCAGAATTTCCTGTAAAAATGGCAATTGAAATGTTCAAATTTCTAAAAGCCCTCCGGTATATACCCAAACTTGCGTCTCCAGTTAAACTTCAATCTATTCCAAACTGTAAAAACAATTTTTGTAGTTAATTCTTCCTTTATTTTGCAAACTTCATACCAACTTTATAAAATACTCATCTTGTTGCAATTTGCCCTTTGGACCATAGTCGGCACCATTCATTTCATAGAAAGGATGTAGTTTAAGCTTCAGAACATTAAAATGTCCTAAATTTGAACATTTTTTAACATTAATTGAATGAAAAAAGGATGATAAAAATGGTTTGAAAATGTGACCCTTCTGAGACAGATGTTACACCATTAATTGTGAAAATGACCATATAGGCTTTAGTGCGTACCTATATGCATGGAAAAAAGAGATAGGAGTATGACGCATGCCAATACATGTGAGTGCCCCCAGGAACAACAATGTATCTAAATTTGGCTTGCGTCTATATTATATTTTGTCAATTATACAAGTTTTGGCTATCTTTATTTTGTGCATTTTTACCAATGTCAGGACGTCAAGCAGGACCACCCAAGCATTTTTTTCCAAATCCAGCAAACTTTTTCACAAATACACAAGTATTAAAATATGCACGTTACATCTATCGCCATTTTTTGTTTACCTTCCCAGCATGCATAGCGCGGTGATTCGCTGGTTTCAACGCACTGGGTACCGTTCACGTTATAAAGAAACTACCGCGAGCAGAACATCGATCGAATTCAATTGAACTCGATTAGTTTAATCCATGAAATTGCTAACTTGAAAAACAATCGCTCTTGAAAGCGGCAGATGGATTGATCAAAGATAAAAAGTTTGTTGTGGTTCCTTTTTATCTCTTTTTTCCATGCTATATGGAAGCCCATAGCTATGTATAACTTATCTTAAGAGCTTCATTTGATCTTTTATCCAGATGGTAAATCCAGACTGAGGTACAAATTTAGGATTATTAAAGAAAACACTCGATAGTCACACCACCATCACATATAGATATATTGCAAATCAATTTGCTGTCAATTTGAGCAAGGCATTTCTGTGACAGTGTGAGTGTACATTTTTGTACTTTTTGGATTTTACTACACTTTTCAGCTTTATTCAAAGCATTTCCATAAGATTTTAATTCTTAGTGGAATCTAGGCTAGTCCCTTTAATTATGAAAATATTTTTAATTTCAAAATTTTATGAATCAGCCCTTTAGCCTCGAGCTCGATGATCAGCCTAAATCATGAATGGGCAATGCTGGTCCGACCAGTGGTCGACGTACATACATGGAATGGTATGGTTGATTTTCCCACTAACCTCATGAGTATAGGTCCCTGGCCACTGTAATAAATGGCACAACATGCAGCAACTATCACGATTGCTAGTTGAACAAACTCCATTTCACTCTGCAAATGCTACAAATAACATTAATTCAATCAAACAACCAGTGAGTAAGCTTACAAGAGTTACGTGACACAGCTAGCTGTATGTGTGTCAACTTACGGGCGCACACCACTAAAAAAATCTCCCTTCAGGTGAAGAAAATGAGGCTGGATTCTGGTGATATTTTTAATTTCTACCATAACAAATGATGTACCGTAAAACGGGGTGATTAGGGACAGTCTTTACATTCTATCCTTTGTACTTTCTTCGACGAAGCTTTGAAGTTTATGGCTAATAATCGGGCTAATAATGTAACAAATCAATCAAAGAATCTGCATATTTATAGGAGCCAACTTATGGGACTCGTAATGGTACTGATCATTTTCTTGATTTGGTGTTTGTTTCTGATCCATCGTATATTGTTTCTTGTTCTTCAACTTGTAATCTGCATGGATGTGACCATTCTGCTGTTGAAATTATTTTGAAAATGTCTCCACTTAAGTCTAAAAGTACTATTAAGAAATCTGTATATTGTTTAAATAAGGCTGATCATAATCAGTTGAAATATGATCTTTGTAACTTTTCATGGTATTCATGTTTTGATCAAACAGATGTTGATGTTATGTGGAATAGATTTGAGTCATCCCTTAAGTCCTGTATTGATAGTTCTGTTCCAAAAAAGGTTGTTAGGAAACACAAAAATGTGCCTTGGATGACCAAGAAAATTAGAAAGTTATTTACAAAGAAGAAGATGTTGTAACTGTTGTATAAAAGGGCTAAATGTAGTAAGTCTGTTGTAGCACAGCAACAATTTAAGGATTGTAGTCGTAAACTTAAGGCACTTACTAAAAAGAGTCATTCAATGTACACTTATAATATTTCCAATGATTATCAAACTAATCCAAAAAGGTTTTGATCTTATGTAGCTTCTAAGAAAAAATGTCCTGATAATTCTTGTTTTTCTATTGATGATGATATTGTGAATGATACAGAAACTATTGCTTCTGCTTTTAATAAGCATTTTTCTAATAAGTTTGATAGCATGTGTATGATCCAATTGATCTGACCTCTCTTGATGACTTGCCTCCTATCCATGGTGGTACACCC
>JXSR01S022443.1:9237-30585 GCA_000969725.1 Ophiothrix spiculata
TTGATTCAGGATTGTTTCTTTTCCCCTCGTTTAATAGCAATGTTCCATTTATCATTCATTTTTTTCAAGAACGGTGCAAAGATACAATACTCCTCTAGTTTGTTCTCTGATTGTATTGAACAATTGTTGCTATATACCATTAACACATCAGTATGTCTATATTGTTCACCGGCGTGTCCAGGATATTTTCATGCGGGGGGCTAAGAGGGGCTTTCAGTATTTTGTGGGGGGCTTGAAACCTAAAATCATCAAAAATCGTCTGATTTTGCATGATTTTTAACAAAGTGCGGGGGGCTTCAGCACCCAAAGCCCCCCTCCTGGACACGCCAATGTTGTTTCCTATATCAAATAAATGTCACTTTTACCCTGGCATTTTACCTTCTTTAGTCTATAAAGAAAACCAAATATGTTAAAAGCATCATGTTAAATTGAAAAAGACAAGCGTAAAATGTAAGAACAATTGTGTAATTCAGTCATATCCTTTCAGTCATCTGGACTATTCTCTCTCTCTGAGATGCCATCAACATGTGGTATATATGAACTCTAAATGGAACATTAGAAATACAATACCTTATCGCTACATACGCAGACCTATACCCCAGCCGTGCACCCAGCCTTGTAAACAAATAACATTCATGTTTCTATGAAATTTATGAAGTCGGAAATTGAAACAGATTTCGGGTGATGTTCGGGTCAATAACACTAAAAGGTTTCTACAACTGCCTGGGAGGGCAAATAGTGCAGAGCTATTTCTACAGAGTTTTATGTGAAGTTTCATTAGAAAGTCGGCAAATAAAGAGCTTAGTTCTAAAAAGGGTCCACTGTCAAAATATCTCTCCAAGTTTGATGGCAAATAAATGCAATTATGTATGGCACATAATTGTTTTATGTTTCAAGTCCATGGTTTTATTTATTTTCTCTCATAAGTTAACTTCATTAAATCAATCTTTTAAATTGCAAATTTTTTGTTTCAATTATATGTTTATTTCCTTAAAAAATTGTTTGATTTTATAATGTCTTTTTGGTTTAATTTCTTTGATTTTGGTTAAAACATACATTTATTCTCATTTCAAATTTCGGTACATTTTTTGTCTTTCCAGCAACAAACTGATAGGGTAGTGCAAGAATACACTATACACTTCAGTGCCTAAACCAGTTTAAGTAGCAAAGACTGCAAGCAAAGATAGTGCAGATGTAGAAGTCTGAAAAGAAGTTATAGGATGGCATCCCTTAGCTGATTGAGCAGGTGCCATTATACATTTTCCTTTGCAGTTTCATTAATTTCCAGCTAAGAGGTGGCTTGGGAATTGGAAGGAGCTTCGGTTGAAAGTAGCATCTATGGTACAGATGAAGAATTCTGACAAAAAGTTGTGCAAAGGATGGCATCCCCTGGGCATCCCTCAACTGTGGCGGAGCAGATCCAGAGAACAGATGCCTTGAAGGAAAGAAAGGTGAGTCCTCTTTACGCCACGAAAGTCACTCTCAGAGAGCAAATTTAAGAGATGATCCTGGACATACTGAAACATTTGAAAGAGTGAGTTTTTTGCTGTACATTGTGACCAAAGCCAAGGAGAAACCGGTGTGGGGGGGGGGGGGGAGAAACCAGCATTGTTTACACTATATTGTACTTTGAGCATCATTAAATAGACAGAATTGAGAGGTTTTTCTTCATCCACAAGAAAAGGTAGTCTCACGCATGCCATAGATACTAATGTGTCACTCGTACGACGCACTCTGCATTTCCTGCAGTTTTGCTGTGTTCAGCTTTAATAATAATAATAATAAAAAAAATATAAACACACTTATGAGCACATAATAATATAAAAAACATCTCAATGCGCTATATAGAGAAATAAAATAAATACAATCGGGTGGATGTTTCATGAGATATCATCGGTCTTTCAGGGACCGCAATATAGCAGTGGGTTACTTGTAGAGAAGTATCATACCCGTTCATACAGTTAGTCAGTTTTGTAAAGAATGGACGTTCTATAGGGTCTACTACACAAAACCCTTTTTACAACCAAATTTTATACTCACTCTCTGCTGAAAAGGCTTGAAAGAAATCATCACAGATAAAATAGTTTTTCTTATATCAGATATCGTTATATTGAGTCTTTTATGTAGTAGAAGTAGACACTGCAAAAGCAGATGACAAATCAAGATTTTGGGTGTGGCACTAAGTGGAAAACTTGTTGTGGTATTGTGGTTAAAATCTCATCCCAGGATTCATGGCAACTTAGCTACAACATCTGTGCAACCTGGAGTGGCAAAACCATTGCTGTCAGAACAACTTAAAACTCGCACCATATGAGCTATTTCCCTGAAAAACGTTCTTTTTCAAGTTTATTAATATAATTAGGTTTGTAATCTGCGTAAATCCCCTACTGAAATAGCTATGAATGTGTAATATGGGCTAAGCTCTGGTTAATGATTTGGTTTTGTAGTTTGTTCCTTATCTTAAAAGTAGATATGAAGTTCAGTGAACTTCGATTTGAAAAGTTTGTGGTGTAAAAATATGACCTTATTGGTGTTATGAGGTGAGCTAATCCTAGAACTAGAAACCTGGAAATTTCTTTACATATATGCTGAGCTTGTAAAAACATCCTTGAGGTGTTTGACTTAAACAAGGGGAAAAGAAAAAAATTTAACTGAAATTGAAAAAAAAATAAAAGGGTAAAATTGAATAAATAAAAACCTTTGGTTTTCCCAACAGAACAAAACCAACAAAAAAAAACCAAAACTCCCTGCCAAAAAGGAAAAAAAAATTGAAAAAGCGACTACATTTAGCAACGACTGGGTGTTTTTCTGAAAAGGTAAGGCTTGTACAGAATGCCAAATTGGTGGCATTTTACAGCTATGTATTTGTGTTTTATACAGCCAACTATTTGCAAGGTAGGGCAGACTAAGTGTCCAGTTGCAGATTTAGCATCTACAGAACTAAAACGGCTACATAGGCCTACACAAATAAAATGGGAAGTTGGAATGAAATTCTACAAATAAAAACTTATGCCCGGTAAATTATGAAACCAAGGTCTCCTGAAATGACAGAACTGATCAAAACCTGTATTTTTCTACAAAGATATTGAAATAAATGTTGAAATTAAATTGTACTTATTTAAAAATTATGTTTGTGACAATTTTAATTCATCCACGTATTCAAAAATTAGAAGGTTATATTAATCAATTCATGTGGACTTTATTTGTTTTGAGTGACGATGTTTCATGTCTTATCCGAGACACATTATTAAGCCTATCCAAATGATGATCTTGCAGCTTCTGTGCATTGACCCGTGATGAGATGTTGACAAGATTCAGAAAAGATTAAGTTCCTCAACCTGTGACGTCAACACTCATCACAGGTCAATGCACAGAAGCCACCAGATCATCAGTAATATTACCCATCATAAGGTTAAGTTTATGAATCATGCAGTCATTATTATTTCAAAATTTCTTCAATTTTTTTCCACATCATAAAATGTTCATTGCAAGGTGATAAATATTAAATACTTTCATCTTTGATTGTAATAAGTTCACTTTATTATGATCATGAAATTGGCTTGCAATTTTGATAATCATAACACTATTATGTAAGGTCATCCATTCTATCCATCATCTTCAGTAGATAGTAAAAGACTCCATACAATCTCCACTGAAGGATATCCCATTCTCCACAATCAATTGCTTCAAAACACAAACTCAAAAGATAACACATTATTTCCAGTGTCAATAAGTAATTTGACCTCTCTATTCATTGACTAAATTAATGCAACTTCAAGTCAAAATAACCCACACAAGGATTATAAAGTATTTTGAATACTGAAATCGTTAACACCTGAATTGAAAGACTTTGATAATAATTTCACAGCATAATAGACTGCAACAATAAAGTTGAAAGTAGGACTTACAAAAATAAGTAAGCAAGATGTCACATTTGAAACCCAGGTGGATGGGGGCACTCAACTTTGAGTTACACACCATGTACAACCAAACAAGACCCTGTTTTTTTCACTCACTCAGCTGTCACTGATAGAATGATACCCTTTTTTTAAGACCCGCTTAAAGACCAACCATTTTCTTAATTTAGATGAAATTTTCCAATTTTTTTGTTAAATTCATAGAAAATTTCACAAAATTTGTCGTCATTTAAGGTTCGTTTACATTGCGACGTATTGGGGGTAACGACAAGCAACATAGACCTGCGAATTGCAGTTTTGAATTTTACACCGGTCCTCGTTAAAGTCAGTTCACATTGGCACACGCCTCTAACCTACGCAGGTTGTCATTACTATCGGTCGCTTTCAGTTACAAGTTTTAAAATTTTGGGATGACATAGA
Source organism: Ophiothrix spiculata (assembly GCA_000969725.1). Lineage (NCBI taxonomy): Eukaryota > Metazoa > Echinodermata > Ophiuroidea > Amphilepidida > Ophiotrichidae > Ophiothrix > Ophiothrix spiculata. The sequence goes on from JXSR01S022443.1 coordinate 13,575, forward strand.
ATAAGATTTGATGTCGTTGAGATCTCGTTAGCCGTGCTGTGATCTTGATGAAATAGCATGTTAAATAAGCTTTTATGTATGTATGTTGGCCACCGCAACCCTCAGTTCTTTGACGTTTCCATGCCGTTTGTCGCAGCCTGTATTCGTTAAGAGGTCGTCACAATTCGTTGGTAATCGTTGTCACCAACAGTGTGTTGCAAGGATGTGAGTAGGAATGATTGTACCACCCGCACAAACTTCAAGTCACGTTTCTGTTATCGTGACCAGTCGATACATTCGTTCCTTTACATCAGCCTTGGTCAGTATTTGCCGCCTCATTACGTTGCTTACAGTTGTTCGTCGACGAGAAGTTGTCACCCAATGTCAAGCCAAACTCTTAATTTATTAGTAAGTCTGCGTTTCTTTCAGCACCCACTCGTCACTTGTTGCCGTGGTGTCGCTGAGACTCGCTACTATCCGTCAACAAACTTTGATTTTTCATCTTTACTCGTTGCTTGTCATCCAGGATTTTATGATTTTGGAATACGTTACCCTACGTCGAGGGCTATGTCGTCGCAATGTAAACGCACCTTAGCAATTTGTTGCCCATTTTGACCCCGAAAGACCCTAATTTTCTATGAATTTTGCCCAAAGACCCCCATTTGTTGCACACTTTTTCACCGAAAGACTCCTACTTCCGAAGTGCTTGGTCGTACATCACTTTCATATGTGAGTGTCCCCCCCTGGATTTTAAAAATAATGCCATGGGTCTAAACTATCACAGTAAAGGCCAAACAAATACATTATCAGCGTGCTATGTTATCATGGCCTTGCGATATAAAGCGTTGTTGATGGCATTATATTGTGTAATCAGACAGTGAGACCAAATCTAAGTAAGAGTCCAATTTTAGCTGCAAGGTTAGCAGAATTGACCATCAGGTGTCTGCCAGCTAAAATAATCCCAAATCTTGGCAAAAACTGAGCATCATGTTTATTATTAGTCCTAGTGGGGATTTTTTTATTTTATTTATCCATACAGGATCTTGGATCTGAAGAACCATAATCTCCCTCTTACGTAACTTAATGGGCCCATAACCTGCCGATAATGTTATCATTATCTGAGACAATCATCAAGTTATCATCTGGTGCCTGTCAATTGTGCATCGCTGCCAACTTTTGTTTTGGTGTTCAGTAAATTATGTCTCAATTATTTCAAATTTAATTAGGATTTTTAGTAAAGAAAGTTAAATTTTCAAAGGTTAAACAGATTAACGCTTCTGTTAAGGATAGCATCAAAACAATTATATTCAAATTACCAAAATGAATTGTCAAAGGTGCGTTAATGACTGATGAATCATCTCAACACCATTGTAGGCCAAATGAGAGTTTAAGACTTCTTCTATTTTGTAAAAATGTCAACCTCTGCTGTTTTCATCTTTAAAAATGATCAGTTTCAAAAATATTCTCTTTCGCATCTCCTGTAAAGTAGGCAAGTATTTAGGCCTACATTTTGTTGTTTGGCAAATTATTTGTCTAACTTTCTGTTCAATGACTTCAGAATTGAGTTTATTCATAGACCCTAAAGATATCTTTAGCGTCTATGGTTTATTATTAACAGATTTTTAAAAATCTCTTGTTTATTTGGTCCAATTCAGTGAGACCTGTTTAAAAAACTTTCAACTTGCATCAATGACAAACTTTACTTTCCTGAGCTTAATACCAGCATCCATAGGCTGACATAACATGAAAAGCATTCCTACTTTGAGATTTAGAAAGGCTGTTTTTCTTCCATTCGGTAGCACATACTCCATAAACCCTTTTATAGAGACTTGATCTCATTATATAAGATGGAAACTTGATCTGGAAGGAGAACAGCCTCCAGCTTCTCTAAATCTGCAATCAAAATCTTGAATGACCCTGCTAAAGCTTACACAAAACACATGCCTTCAAGCCAACGGAATCTTATCCCTAATATAGATGTATACCTGTGAACCAAAGATTTGCAATTTGAGTTTCTTTTCTCCCAGCTCAGCTTTTGAAGTCCAGTAAACATGATAAAGATCAACCTTGCAGTATGACAAGCTGGCTGAAGTTTGAGATTAGTTGCTCCTAGCCACAGCTACAGCAAGCTGTGATATCAAGATCGTTTTCTATAGGATAATTGAGTTGAGAAAGTCCTGCAAGGTTATGTGCCTTATATAATTGGTACCAATTTACACTGGACCAGACGACCCTGAAATCCTATTTAATAATAATGTCTACCCCTTGTTTTGGTTTAATGAAGTGACCAGTCTGGGATTTTGGTTTCTGAAGTTCAATGTGTTTATCAGTCTGATTGTGTTAATTGATAATCAAGTCAGTGGAGAATTAACCTTGAGGCAAGTTTCAATACCAAAAACTTTTTGGTTTCATGGATATTTCATGGCTTAGGATTTTTCCTAGCTTGGATCAGGTCTGTGGCAAACTGTCTAGATCCTTGAAGAGTTTACTGTTATCTGCTTGCCATGCAAATGCCAAATGAATCATGAGGGTCACGCTCAATGCAAAAACCTGTTGTGAAAACAGATGTTGGAATTTATTGTCCATCAAGAACAAGGGCCCTATCAAATTTGAAATAAGGTGCAATTCATGGCAAAAACCTCACATCTTTTCTGTTAAATAAAATGAAACAGCTTAACGTTAATATATGCTGAAAATGTCACTTGATTTCAACTATCCGTTTTCAAGTTACAAGCTTTTGAGCATTTGTTTGGGTATTGCAGGGTTGGTACAATTTGTTGCCCCACTTCCGTGGCCCCACTTTTGTGACCCCACTTTATGCTTACTAAAATTTGACATGGATGTACTTTAGGGCATCCTGAGCAACATAAGCGCATTTAAAAAATCATCCGAGGTCATTAAGGGGGTCAAAAGGGGTGAAAAGTCAAATTGGCATGTGATTTTGATGAATTTTTCAAATAGTATACTTTCAAATTTGACCCAGAAGTGACCCTTAATGACCTCTGAAATGTGTTTATGTTGCTTAGGATGTCCTAAAGTAGGGGTTCTCAACTAGTCCTTTCAATGCGCCACATGAATGAGAAAATTATAGAAAAAGCGCCAAACTTGCCTATTTCTCAGCGCATTTCTAATGTATTTCTTTGTTTTATAGAGAGCCTCAAAGCGTCAATACTTGTCAAAGCGCCAAATTTGGCATGTGCGCCGCTAGTTGAGAATCCCTGTCCTAAAGTATATCCATATCGAATATCAGGTCAATCGGAGCAGTTTTAGAATTTGACGTTTGACCCCTTTCGACCCCCTTAAAACCACCTTAATGACCTCGGATGATTTTTAAAATGTGTTAATGTTGCTCAGGATGTCCTAAAGTACATCCGTATCAAATTTTAGTAAGAATAAAGTGGGGTCACAAAAGTGGGGCCACAAATTGTACCAACCCAGTATTGCAACATAATTATACTGTAAAACATGTTAATTTCGCGAGGTATTTAATTTCGCGAATTTCGCGAGGGTAAAGAATTCGCGAAATTAAATCCACGCGAAAATATTGTCCAAGTTCATATTTGTTTTATTGAAATATGTAATGGAGCTCTTTTTAACATGTGTTAAAACACTTTGATTTTATGCCAGACGATCTACTGATCAATGCTCACCCCTATCTTGTAATGGAAAAGTCCATCATGTAAATTGTAAACAAAGCTCAGTGTTGGCTCTGGCTAGGCTGTCGATCGGCAATCGAAGTGTCCATGGTTTGATTTATTTCTGCAATATGACCTCTTACAATTGTTTTAAACAGCATGCCTGGAGCCTTTTTTCATGCAGATTTTCAAGGTATTTTAGTAATATTTTGACAGGAACATCGGAAACTAGAAGATAATATATGGCCTTCCGAATTCGGAAGACATACATAATCATCACAAATTTCAAATTCGCGAAATTTAATACTCGCAAAAATGTCCCTTCTTGCGAATTCGCGAAATAAAGTCCCCGCGAAATTTAAGTGTTTTACAGTACCAGTCTAGAACTAGTACCGTTCCCACGGACCGCCCCTCCCACGGACCCAGCAATGAGCCAAGCCAGCGCACGTAGCGCGCTGGCTTAGCACACTTTAGATTCACTGCAGAGGGTAGTGGACAGCTCTGAGCAAGAGCTAATACCAGTCAAGAATTCTAACTGGCCAAAAATTAAATTTTGATTAAGGTGAGGATGAAAAGTGGATCATGAATTGCTCCTTTGTAAATCTCAGAGTCCTATTCTGTGTTGGATTGTGTGATGGACACGCATATGTGAACATAATTTGGCAATTGCAAACTACACAAGATCTTGGAATGTACATCCATTTTCATCGATGTACATTCCAGGAGTAAATATTGTGTGTACATGATGACGTGTCAACCAGATGTGGACTCATGCTGCGTATTCAATTGCTCGTATGTTTTTCTGCTTAAACGCGGACATACTTGCAGTGTATGAGGCACACAAATGTATCGAGTTGGATGTAGGCCCTGTACATGGATGTACAGTGCAACCTCTTTTATCCAAACCTCCTTTATATGGATTACTCTGTTATCCGGCTGAATAATTTCAAAGGAAAACATGTTTTGTCAGTGCCTATTATCATGATTTAATGCATTTGAAGGACATTTTTGTAATCAAAAAGTGCTTACAAAGGTTATTCACACATTATACCACTTCTTATTGAATTATTTTATGTTACACAATTAAAGACTTATATGTTATTAGGCAGATTTACACACAATTCTTTTATCCGAATTTTTCACTTATCCGGCCATTGTTTGGTCCCATCATGTCCGGATAAAAGAGGTTGCACTGTACATCCAAAGAATCTACATGGATGTTAGACTGAAGTAGGGCCTACATCCCAAGCTCTTGCGTAGTTTGCCCATTGTTGTTCGAGCTTATATTGTATGATTGTATCAAAATTTGTAATTCACAAGGGTATGTTTTCAAGCTACCTCAGTCATATCAAAATAAGTCATGGAAATAACATTTCAAAAAAGGCCCACTTATTTCGAATATGCTATCTTGATCTGTATCCATAATTTCGACTCACTATTTTTGAGAAAATATAATACTACTATTGATAGCTTAACGATGTAAATCCTGCTTGAAAGATGGTTTAAAAAGTAGGATTTAGATGGGTTTAAAACTTCAAAATCAATTGAATTAGGCTTTAATTGAGGATTACTGGCCAACTTCATGGGCAATATTACTCACATGTGGTTCAGTTCAAGATGTCATGTCCATTTATCAGGAATCTTTGAATCATGATTGGGCATTTATTACTAACACTGCTGGAATAGACTTCTTCAAGTTATAATACTGTCTGGCAAATGAGCAAAGATTGGCATTGTTTTTACAACAAAGTTGTAGTCCATAATGCCAACACTGACAAACTTTATAAAAATGAATGTTCAATCTCTGACATCAACCAATTTTTAAAAATTTAGGACTTCTCACAAAACAGTGCATAAGAGTAGAATTCAATACCTGGTTTTATGTTGTTTTGTAATAATAATGGGATTTTTATAGCGCCTTTCACTATGTATGCAAATGCTGTCGCCAATTATTATTACGCTGCCATCAGGAAACCGCCACATTTATTTCACTTCTACAGCACTTAGATTGGAATGTTCCCCATAACAGCTCTCCAATATCTCTCGGGTCGATGAAGCAATCAAGATTAAATGCCTTGCCCAAAATTCCACCTTCCAAAATAACTATACTTACTGTTTTCTTACCAACAGAACATAAATATAGACTTGTTCTACATAGCCATACGAAACCTGAATGCTCCACAATCACTTACATCAGCAATCTTTGCATATGGCAGGTTGGCGTGAGTGGATGCAGCACGGGATGCAGATGGGCAATGGAGAGCCATCTTGGGAATCCCAGGGAGGCCAGTCGTAAGTAAATCTTTGGAAAATGATCACACATAATTATGGGAAATGGGTGTTTATAAACAAGGGAATGCAGTGGCAGATCCAGGAGTGTACAGTGGTAGTGCTCCTCCCCAACCCCTCCCTGGGCCCCTCCCACCCCGTAATTTGGCAAGATCAGCCTAATTTGGACAGTTTTGTGATATAAAACTCTTTGTGTTGCCAATGAAATAGGTCCAAATTAAGTGTGAAATAGGTCTAGATCCAAACGGTCTTAAAGGGCCATTCATGATCCACTTTTCATCCTCAAGGTCACCAAAATTGAGTTTTTAGCTAAAAGGGATCCTTGACTGATGTATGTTACAATCACCAAACCATTCTTTCAAATGTGCTTGCTTTTTTGAGATAAGTGAGAAATGTGTCATTTTCTAATTATTGTCTACAGTTATTTACAACACAGCAGCAGCCTATGGGAATTTCTAAAATGCTGAAAAGTTTGTAACTTGAAAACGAATGGTTGGAATCAAGTGATATTTTCAGGATACATGAATGTTGTACTCTTCTTTTTATTTAGCTAGAAAAGAGGTGGGGTTTTCATCACATCAAAATCATGAATAGCACCTTCTAAGAATAGCCCAAAACCTAATCAAATTAACATGTAATTTGAATCTAAACGCGTGCCCAAGAGAAATCATGCACCATATACCCGAATAGTATATAATAATAATATGTGATTGCAGCCTTAAAGGTAAAAGGAATAAATTATGGTTGCAGTTTTAGATATAAGAATTTATAAAAAGTGTAGGCCTACTTTTTGAAGATATAATTATTTTTATGAGAATTATTTTGTTTATTTTACTATTTATAAACATTTGTTTTCATTTTATTTTTTGTTGATTTTTATTTCTGCATTATAATCACAGTAATTCTGTCTAAGAAAAGTGGTCACCATAATTATTATACAAAGAATAAATGGTACCATTACTGCACATTATGGATCTGTGTAGAATGTTAAACGAGGCTACTTCACATCTCCAAGTGGTAATGTCCTCAATACAACGAGTACCCATTGAGTAGAGAAGGCCGACTGACGACAAGAGGAATGTTGCTTTGTACAACATTATTTGCAAATATATGATAGAAAATAAAAACGGCAATGAGGGGGACAGAGCACACTTGCTATTCAAAAGTTTATGAAGAAACTTGAAAACACGCATTGTTCTTAGAACAAGGTTACGCAAATTTATTTTGAATTGGGAGAACTACATAGCATTTATGTTGTTGTGGTTTTTGGTGAAATGGAAGGACAGTGAACCTTAGGTGATTATGTTTTAGTGTGCCATAAATTTCACACCTGCACAACCTTTGATTGGTAAGAAGTGATTATGAATTAATTAGCTGAATTGATCAATAGGGTTGATTACTTTTTTACAACTTATCAAGGATATATTTCATTTGGTGTAGCCCAAAGTTAAAGTGTAGCCTGACTGGCTGCAGCGATCCTAACCACTTTGACGGGCAACCTCCCCCCAAAACAGAAAAAGTAGACCTACACATTAAGTGGAGAGTATAGGCCTACATACAGTTTGTACCCCTTTCTCAGCTGTCAAATATCTTTATTGTTCTGTAAGTGTCTGGTTTACACTTTTCAAATTTACCAGTTTTTTATGCTGGTTGCTGTGCTAATTTGATGACAGGCCTGTTTGACGAGTCTAATGCAATACATATTAGTTATGTATTTGAATGTATCACTGCACCACCATCAATAAAAGTCAATTTTGACTGTACATTGTTGTACCCCTTCACCATTAATTCAAGTCAATGAGCACAGGGTCACTAACCATAGAGTTCAGTGATAATCTAGCCAAACATCATGACATGTAAGATAAATCATAATGAACATGAACAAAAAACAGCTTCCTGGTCTATTGATTAAGAAAGAGCATTAAGAAATTGAGTTCAATACTCATTACAGTCATTACTTCACAATTAATAGATCACATGTTTTTGTTCACCGAAAGATTTATGATCTGGCACGCCCAACTGAATCTGGTAGTATGATGCATTCAAAAACGTGAAAGCTTTCGGTATTGGAATTACTTGAAATATACTTCCGCAATTATTTTATTGCATCAACGCAAAATTTAAAAAGTTTTATTTGGAAGTTAAATAATATTTTGTGTATCTGTAAAAATTGATCAGTATTTCTAGTCTCATCAAACATTTGTACCTGATGGAATTAGTTTTCTGCTTAAAGCAATACTATAAAGTGTTGGAAATGAAGCGCCCCCTGTCACCCATGACTTTTCATTTTTTGGGCTTATTGGGTTTGTTTTGGGTAGATATGAATACCCTCCAAACGATTCGGCTCAAAGATGCTTAATTTTTCTGTTATGGCCATTTGTTGAATTAAATTCGGGATCCCGAATTTAATTCCAAAAAAGTATTCATATGCTTTTTATCCATTTTTGGTGGTCAAACAATTTTTTTCACAAAATACACTTGAAAACGTTTTTAGATAGTCACATTCCTCCATTTTATGCTGTTTTTACTATAAACCATTTTTGATCAAAATCTTATAGTATTGCTTTAAGGATGCACCATTTGATATTCAGGGGGGCATGGAAGTTGGGGTTGAGTCAAGTGTTTTTTTTTTGAACGACTTCGGTGGCAAGATTTTTTTTATCGTATTTCTATGATTTTCTTTGTCTTGAAGTACTTGGGTAAAGATTTTTTTCCTTCTCATCTTTTGGTCAAGATTTTTGCCCCCCTCCCTGAGAATCAAATGGTGAGCCCCCTTATTTCAGATAGGCCTACATCTTCCAGACTGATGTACAGTGGAAACTCTTAATAATGAGAGTTGCTGGGAACAGACAAATTCTTTATATCCATTCTTTTAAAACAAAATTTGCTTAAAATTGGGGTTTAATCATAAATTTCCAAGGCATGCTCATAGCAATGGATTGTCAAAACACTAAACACATTCTAAAAAAACATGCCTCAAAAATATCAGATGAAAACAGTGTCATAAAAATTTAACTGGAATATTTGAAGTAAAAAAAAACAAGTAAAAAATTTACTATCTTGCTTAGCTATAGCCTGAAAAAACAATTATTACGTACTTAAAATTTTGACATTTCTTCTCAAAAATTTGAGCATAATTTGAGCATAAAAATGTGATTTTGATTAAATTTGACTCAAAATATGGGAGATTTGGTATATGGATGGGTCCCTTTTTCTTGAAAACTGGTATTTGGATGTGAGGCTTTTCAATTTTCCCAGAGGCACGTACCTATTCAAACCAAATTTGAGTACTCCCCTCCAAAACTAAAAACTGGATTTTGAAAGATCAGGCCTTGCTCCTTCAATGCTAAAGCTAAGGCACCCAGTTGAATAAAAACTAAGTGGTTTTCTGTTCCCTTTAATTGTTAATAATATGTAACTTCCAATTAGTGAAAATGAAACTAAATATTTAAAACAGTGATTAAGCTGCCTAATACCTTTTTTGTTAATGAACCACAGTAAAACGTGATATTTTGATATCCATTCATTGAAAAGACATAAGCTGTCAAGGATTTACCAGGAAAGGCGGATTCATCCACTAATGTCACAAATACTTGATTTATTTGCAGTGTATTCTCTACTAACCATTCATATTGATTTGTACAAATACTCTGGTACAGACAGAAAGTGACCTACAATAATCAGTCTACAACCGTCATTCAATATTTTGCGATGTAAAAACACAAATGGAGTAAAAGCAGGCACTTCCCTTTCAAAACATGTATTGAATTTGCTTCCATTCAGAGCCCCTAAAATAAATTGACTAAGGGTTATTTTCAAGAGTTCTATTAAAGTGGACCTGTATGTAGATCCACTCTATCAAAAGCTTTGCACACATAGCGAGAGTGGAACTTGATTAAGAAATCTAAATAGCATTGATGCATGCCCTCAAATCATAGGCATGGGCAACATCTTGTTTTCAATAGAAGCTTCCAACTCCGGGTTCCACTACATAATTCAGTATCGAAGTGATTACAACGGTAAGTGCAATACTTTTGAGTGGTGATCATTTCGATCATGATTCAAAACAAGAAAGCTTGATCCAGTTGTCTGGGTTATAATCGGATGACACGTAACACTTTGATACTGAATATGGAAATAGAAAAGAAACAACTTCTTATTAGTGCTTATATTTTGACTATTATTTGAAATCAAAATTTTGAGAAATTGAACCATCAGGCTGTGGACAATGCTCCTTTAAAATTATAAGCTTAAATTTGTCTTTTTCACTTTTTAGAACATGTAGGCATACTCCCCTTGAAGGAAGTTTCATAGATACAGCAGAGACCCTAGACATGCTAGTTCAGAAATATCTACCGAACACTCTGCGTGAAGAGCCCTGGATGAAAAGGATACCAATTACAAGTAAAGTAAGTGTGAGGACCAATTAACAATAACTTAGTGTAATTAAATAAAATATTTTAAATTTTGAAGTGGATTTTGTTCATAATTAGAAAAATTGCATATTTTGTAATTGAATATTCAGAACCTGAGGAGCTTGGTCCGAATTTTTCAAAATTTAGTTTTCAACATCATGTGAAAGATGGCAACTAACGAGGTCTAAAGTGTGGAATTTGTCATCTGAATCGGTCAAACCGTTTTGATATTAATTAAGGACAGTTTTGTATTGTAGAGCTGCTACTGTGTAAAATTTATTATGGTTACCATAATTAGACAGTAGACACATTTCCATATGTATCTCCAGAACATAATTCAGCCGTGAATGTCACTTGGGTTATGAGAAAAATCTGAGCAGTATTTTGGTACGTAAATCTCAAAAAGTTTGGAAAAAGGTTGAAGCAATCGGGCAATCATGCTCCTTTAAAGGCCTATGTTAATTTGTTTTCAGTGCAATGCAACGAACTAGCACTCTTTGAAATCGCCCACCCCTATATTATATGTTTTGGTCCTTTCTTGTTTACATTCATGCTGTAGGTGCACTAGATAAGAAATCAACTGAGGTCACCTTCTATTCAAAGTGAAAAGCGAACAAAACTGAGTTGTAAAGTGGTAATTATGACGTCAGATCTGCGCAAACTTCAGTATTGTACTGATTCTAGACCATTCACTGACTGCTCCTAGGCACTTGTGATTGGGCATTGATCTGAATCTACCTTGGAAGTCCAGGGGGGGGGGGGATGTCATACCTGTTTTGCACAAGTACACATATCAACATAATAATCAAAATAATGTTTTGAACAATATAGGCCTATTGGAAACTCTTTTATAACAAAGTTGCCACGTACACAGAATTTAGTTCTTTCAATTCAAATTGTATTCTCTGAGATTTTTAAAAGCAATAAAGTATGAGAGAAATTGGTATAAATGATAAAAGGAAATTTAATTTAATTTAAGACAATTTTTTAAATTTTTGTATATTTTAATTGATGGAAATCAGCTTTGGGTGATCTTCCGGATCGGTATCTAGACCAATTAGGCCTACAGATTTTGTTGAATTCCATACACTTAAAGCAATACTATATTAGAGTTAAAAATGTAGCGCCCCCAGTCACCCATGACTTTTGATTTTTTGGGCTTATTGGGTTTGTTTTTGGTAGATATGAATATCCTCCAAAGGATTTGGCTCAAAGATGCTTGCCTTTTCTGTTATGGCCATTTATTTTTCGGGATCCTGAATTTAATTCCACGTGTATAATAGTATAGGAAAGAATGCATGTGCTTTTTATCCATTTTGTTGTGGCAAAACATATTGTTCACAAAATACACTTGTAACGCTTTTAGATAGTCACATTCCTTCATTTTATGATGTTTTTACTCTAAAACATTTTTGATCAAAATCTTATAGTATTGCTTTAACATGCCATTCCTCATGATGTGTCATTCTTTACGTGTGTCAGATTGGCACTTTTTTCATCAGGACACATTCTACATGCGCCTTTGCTTGGTTTTTTCCACCAGTATAGAGAGCAGTCATTGGTAGCCATATCTTAGTAATCCCCCTACTCGGGGTTAAAGTAGCGGCAAAATGTGTACCACGTGATAAGTCTTCACTCAGCATGCAAGTTGTGCTAGGCAGGCAGAAAACTACACTGATTTAAAGGGCTAGTAAAACTTTTTTCTTCAGGTGGATGCACTGATACATGGGACTGATACTGAAAACAGAATGACTCAATTCTTAACTGATAGTATAATCTGCTATTGTTCCTGTGAACTTCCTGATTTTATTGTCTTTGATCTTAAAAGCATGAAAAAGAGACACAAGACAGTAAATTAAGTTGTGATAAAAAACAAAACAAAACAGGAACATATGTAGGAAAAAGTTCTGTTTAATTAAATATTACAAAACACAATTTCCTGCACAAATTGCACAGTCTATCCATCAAGTTCACTTTTTCATATGATTCATACTATCATGTGACTGATAAAAGTAAACAAACAGTGAGAGTACTTGAGCCTCCACAAGTGTGAAATGACCACAAAGCTGACCACTGAAGTAACAACATTGTCAATCACACTATAAAGTGACTATAAATAAACAATTGTTGAGGCCATCCCTCAGCTAGCTCAACTTTGGACCAATCACAAATGAGCCCTGAGGCTCAGCCTATTCAAGGTTAATCTCCCAAAATAACAGCATCACTGAAATTGCACTTGTCACAGGACTAACCACAAGTGGAGGATAGATTTCAAAACATTCCCACAGATTTCTCTCCTCACAACAATGTCTGACCAAGTCTAAAATCCATTATGCTAATTATTCAGTCATCAGATATTATGTATTGTTATGCAGGACGCTATTGATTTGACCATGGGACTTATGGTAATAAGAGACTTATCATATGGAAGAGATTTCAACAGATTAGGGGTGGAATGTTTGGAAAATTGGTAAATCTTTTTTGCATCTCAAAAAGATTATGATGATGGGAAAAACAGGGTTTCAATGTTTGGGAATTGTCTGAATTCTTAAAATGTGACACCACCAGACATGGTGTTGACCTTCATTAGTTATTTTCCATTTCCTATGTTATGTAATGAATAATACCCTATTTTATTGTGCCATAAATCAAAAATTTGAAATTGAATGGACAGCTGAAAACTGAAAAAAACAACAACTCTATTTTAGCCTTTTCAGTCTTTTCAGTTATCATTCTTTTACCCAAAGTGAACATTAATGTTTAATGGATAAAGCCTCTTGGAGCAGCAATTCCAACATTTCAAGTTTAAATACAAAAGTTGTTTCACAGCATCATGCTTATGATAAACATAAGTATGACACTGAATTTTCCAAAGTCAATGAAAGGCATTATGAACAATAAAAACAAATATACATCATGGTCATCATTTGCGACCGTATCCCAATTGATGTAGGCCTATCAAATTGATTGAATTCAATGAACCCTAAAATTGTAATAAATTGAAAGTTGAAAACATTAATAATTGTTACTTTTGAATGTTAAAGGAGCTTGGTCCCATTTTTCAAAATTTAGTTTTCATGGTCATATGAAAGATGACCACTCAAAAGGTCTTAATTTCAAATTTCAGCGTAATCAGTCAAATGGTTTTGATTTTATTGGTAGTTTTGTATTTCAGAGCTTCCTATACGTTACTGTAGGCCTATGTAATTAATTATGGTTACCATAATTAGACACATTTTCATATATATCTCCAAAACGGAACATAACTCAGCCGTGAAATTTCACATGGGTTATGAGAAAAATATGAGCAATATTAATTGATACCAAAATCTCAAAAAGTTTGAAAAAAAGTTGGGGCAATCGGACAAAGCTCCTTTAAAACAAAAATAACAACAAACCACTAACATGTCAGATTGTGGTAAAATGATTATTGTACTAGTAAATTTATAACAACATTTAAAATCAATGTCAATATGGTGTGAAGAAATTTGCTTAGACACACGTTTATAAAACACATTTACAAATTAAACACGTGCATACACACCCCGACACCCGTTTGACATCAAGTAGATTAAAATATTATACTATGCTAAACTCATCAAAACCAATCAAAATTTTTAAGGAAGTAAACAAAGCGTAAATAGCTGAAAACTGCTGATAATTAAATGCTTGTGCAGGCAACCAATAGTAGTCGGCGCTTGTACGCATGTCAACAATTTAAAACACAAAAACAAGCTGTATTGGAACGCAGAGCTCATACCAATACATACAATCACAACAATAAAAACCAGTAACAATAGAAGTCGTCTTTAGCTTAGATTTGACACGGTACTATGCGCTTGTATAGCATGGAACAGGGTCCAAACCGCACCAATCAAGTGTAAAAAACATTTGCATATGAAAGGCTTTACACTGATATGATTAAAGATTTCTGCGTTTTCTATTAACGTATAATATGAGTCATCTTCTGACGACAAGACTAAGTCATAAATTAGGATTTTATGGATAAAAGAAAAGATCCACATGATCGCACACTTAATATAATTGATTGCAAAGTTTGAAAGAACCTGTTCAAGTTTGAAAACAGCACGTAGGACACTTCATAATTAAAATCAAAAAGTTGTCGAAATGTCTTTTGAAGAAAGGTCAAAAGAAAACAAAGGTACAAAGATAGAAATTGCAAAATGTTTTTCAAAATTGATCGTCATGGTTTAAGATAACTGCATTTATTCAAAGGCTTTTCAATACATTTGAACCTTGTTTATTTCTAAAATGTTCAAGTTGTTATTTAAAGTAATAGTCAATTTTAAAAATATATACTAAATAGGCCTTCTTGTAACCAGTCTTGTAAAATTACTGTTCAAAGTGTCTTGATGAAATGTTTGCATGACTTCTTTGCCATAAAGTAGGCCTAATATAGGTCTATTTATTTCAGACTTCCTAAACTTGAGTGTTTTAAGCTCACACTTTCAACCATTTGTTATTCCCAATTCAGAGCGAGTCGGTCTGCACATCTTAATTAATGGTTTTGACAACCCTTTTAACAAGTGTGTAATTACTAATTATTGACTAGGTGCAAGAACCCAAGTCTTTCAATAGCCACACTATTCAAACTTCTCTTGAGAATTTCAAATCCACTTTATTTACCCAGCCAAGCTTGAAAACGGGTTGGTTTACATTGTCAACAACGATCAGGCAATATGCCCATGCGTTGGCCTGAACAACGAAAGCATGTGCTAGCTGCTGCAGAAATACCAAATTCCGATAGTAACGGTTTGCAAACAGTTCGTTCAATAGTAGTCGATGGTACAGACAGGGGAAAATATTTACATGTGCTAATGAAAAAAGGGTATTTTAGTATCTAATATTGCATTTAAAATAACAGCAGCAGCAACAACAAAAAATGCAAGCGCTTAATGCACTTATCAATTTATTCCCCTGCCCCGGGGGACCCGGGACTAGCGGGGATTTAGCGGGGGATGTACATTTTGCTAGTGTTATATCCCCGGCAATGACCCGGCTAAAGTCCCGGCCGGCGGGGCATAGATTTTCTGTACATCCCCCGCTATGTCCCGGCCCCCCTATAGCCGGGCTACATGTGATAACCCCCGCCTTGTCCCCGACTCCCATGTGCGGGGACATGTGTTAATACAGTGTACAATCCAGGACCGGCAACATGTCACTGTTTTTTGTATCAATTCACGATACGACAAGGCCCGATTATAGTGTTGATCAAAGTATACTGACTTGATCAGTGACCCTATACAAAACAAAATTTATACATGTAGCATTTCTGTTTGACGAGTGTCTTGATCATTTGACTGACAAATGTTTAACGTCTTGTTTAGGCTACTATTGACACAGAGTTTTATAACTGAATATAGGCCTATATGGATATATTTTCTATTTTAATGATTACACTTGTACCTATATCCATATTTCCCTGTAATAAAACGTGACAGAACTGCCTTGTAAGAATCACTGTAAATAAAACTATGTTCCTGGTATTTTCATTAACTTAGTATAGGCCCATGTGGTACACAACATTTGTCATCCCATGAAAAACTGTTAAAAAAATGTGCCTCAGAATGATCACAATGAGATTAAAGAAAAGAGTTCAATAGACAGCAAAAACACCATGAGGTAAATCTTATCAAATTCAACAAAGAAGGCCCTATAATCATCTAGCCGGATGAGGCACGGGCTTCCCAGGAGTGCGGGGAAAATCATCTGTACACCCCGGCTTAATCCCCCGCTACACACCTGGCATAGCCGGGACAGTCTGTTGTACATCCCCGGCTAAGTCTTGGCTAACTTCCCGGCATGCGGGGCAATGAAAATCTGTACTTCCCCCGCTAAAGCACCGCACTATCCCGGGTCCCCTAGGGCCGGGGAAGTAATTGATAAATGCATAACCTGAGACAAATATAATTATTAATATAGGCCTATTTGTCTCAGTGCAGAAAATCACAAACAGATAATCAGATAAAAACTTTAAAAAGATTATTCTAAATTTGATGATGCAAGTTTTTTTTAACATAAAGGATCACCATGATAGCTATAATTAATGAACCAGAGATTTAAGATTGTAATAATCCAATGTTTTTATCAACCTGACTAAAAAACAAGAAGTTCTTATAAAAATGTATAATTGTCAAAGGTTTGTTTTGAATCCATTTGAGCATAACTAAAGTGTTATAAGCCTGACATAAAATCCTCTATTAAAATATGTTATTATATTTCACATATTTTATGGCAATCTCCTTTCTGGTCTAATACAATAACATTCCATTAAATCCCTTTTCCAATTCAGTTATGTGGAAATGTAAACATTTTATATCAATTTATGATATCATATGATTTCAATGGGTCAATAGCCTATTTCCACAATTATATGACTTTTATACACTATTAAATTTTATTGAAGCAAGAGAATTTCTCACCTTTTTGCTTCTCTGAATAATAAAACCTGCAATACACATCAACAAACAAAGTTTTGAGGGCAGCGAGGATCACGTGATGCGTTCCGAAAAGTAAACACACACTCGTCGGGAGCTCCAGAAGTTTAGCTTTTTTATCGTGTTTCACCAGTTTAGCAGGTCTCAAAACTCATCAGGATGAAAGGTAAACAACAACAGAAACAAGCAAAACGACCAGCGTCTCCGACTAAACCGGATGGAAATGCAGGTAGTA
>JXSR01S022446.1:0-10804 GCA_000969725.1 Ophiothrix spiculata
CACACCAAAGAAAAAATCCTTGCATGATTCAGTGTTTTCAGCACTTGATAAATATTCTGAAATGTTTGGTTTATTTAGTACAAAATTGCAAGTCCTATCCCTGCTTTAGAGCAGAAATAACTCTTACCTACAGCTAGGTCAAGTACATGCTGATATTTTTGAAATTATTCTATTTTTGTGAAACATGCTCTGCAAAAATATGGACAGACCAAATCATTTAAGAAATTCCAATTTTAAACATCGGTTTTTAACCTAAAAGCCAATACTTTATTGAATTCATGATTAAATTTACATAGCTTTCACAGAATACTTTTAATTGCTCTCATGTTTTCAAGATTGAACTTTCCCTATGGTCAAGTAATATCTTAAACAAGTCTAACAAAATTGAATTGAACAATGTAAACAAAGATGCAGAGCACTGGTTGCATTTACAAGCACTCAGGATTTTTGCTCACAATGTCCATTAACTTTTTGTCAGCCTCGTTTATTTGTGGTGCTTGGTCTGCCAGTTTTGGTCAGTTTGCTAAGATAAAAATATACACCCAACTCTGCAGAACTGGGTAATTGACAGTCCATTGAGTTTTGCATGAACCCTAAAGAAACCATGCTCTTACTGAGAAAATTGTCCTCAACAACACAAATACGGTGCATTTTGAGTCCGTTTATATTTACAGCTCAATGTCTGTCAATACAGTTTTTGCAATTGACAAACTAAATTCATCTCTGTAAATGTACCCCATATAGTTATGGACACATACTGGTAAAGGGATGAAGCTATAATAAATCACCTTTCACAAAAAATTGTTGCCCAAATTTTGGCCAACTAAAGACAATTTTCATTTGCTATCATCTTTTCATGATGGTTGCACGCTTTACAAACTGAGCTAGAGTTGGATTGGGAATGAATGGTGCAATTTAAACCTTCTGGCCTTCCGTTCACTAAACTTGTTTTGCATGAATACTTGACCATACTGAAACTGCCATAAGCCTTCCTGAACTCACAAAAATATCAAGATTTCAAATAATATCAACAAATACAAAAACTGTCATTCATATAAAACTACATCACACAAGGATTCTAGCGATCCGGATTTTCAAAGCCATGCGGTACACTACTTAATAATGAAGAATATCAAAATGGAACTAGAATTGTTATTTCTAGTCTATTTTTTCAAAACTTTTACCAACGGGATGAATTCTCTTTTTCCTCCCATGGCACTTCTTAACACATACTTCAATTTCGGGCATTCAAAGAACTCGCATTTGTCCTTGCTTTGCATGTTTTCGAGTAATACATTCAAAGCCAGGTGAGGATGCCTTATACGCTCCTCTGAACAAGCCAAGCCAAACAAGTGAGGAAATGACCCACCTACTCCCTATAGGTAGAGTATTATCCACTGACTTGATTATCCACCACACCTTGTCTCAAATAGAGGACTTGGATTTTGTCCTCCCAAGATGTTCTCACTTTGTGGGATATTTCGTCATGTGAGTGCAAGAAAGTCGTATCTTCAATAGCTGCCATTTGTCATAAATTTGGATTGCACACAGTAAAATCTCCAGTCTTGGGTCTGGTGAAGAGCCATTTCAAGAACCACTAACATAAGACATTGAAATTTTGAGAGATTTTTCACATTCTTGTGACAAGTTGTAAAAAAGATATAACTTAGGGCAGCCATTGCAGATACGACTTTCTTGCACTCACATGACGATTTGATCTTATCCTCATTTTGAATATGGGTACCAACCCATTCCTGTGTAATGAATAGTGGGTGAATCCTATTTTACTCAAGATTCACCAGTTCAATGGCATACATAAAGACTGGGTTAGTATCTTCAACGATTATACTTGTTGCACATGTTATCTTACTAAGGCTTGGTTTAATTTGTACCATAAGGATGAAAGAGCCTTCCACTCTGCAAGGCTGCCATCACATAGAAGTATATGCATTGGTATACGTTATTCCCTATACGCTCCTGGGGAGGCACTCATGTGTTTAGTGATGAGTATAATCCCAGTAAGTTTCAACAGTATGAGTGCCTCCCCAGGAGCATATAGCGAATACCGTATACTTCTATGTCATCGCAGCCTTGCTGACGTACAGGGCGAGTGAGAAACCAAGGTGTGTATTGTGATCAGCGGTTACCAACGGTACTGGGCAGACTGAGCTACAGTGAGCCAAGACCAACGGTACCAGCATAGGATAATAATGGCTTCAAAAAAGTATCATTCAAATATTCAGTCAAATTAATTATGATCAATAAATGTAAGGAGGAGTACCATATGACATGTATGAGTCACAGGAAAGCTACAAAACACATGGAAAAAATTGCTGTAAGACGACGTCAGAACTAAAAAAACCTGGGAGAATAAGAATAGACACAGAACCTAATTGTAAAGTTTGTTTCAGAGTACCCGTCGCATTGTTATATGTAGCTATGGCAGACAAAATATTTTTCAATTTTTTGCCGTTGCAGTGAAGCATGGCATATTTGCTTCTTGCCAATATGGTTTATCAAGCAGAAAGTTGAATTCAACCCAACAGCTCGAGACGTGTTGGGAACAACACAACAAGGTAATCGCTATATCAGTAACCACAAAAATTTTCCAAGCATGAGAAGACTGAGACTATGCACTTCGACATTTTTAACCTTACATTTGCCGTGCAACTCATACGTTGACAGATACTCAGAAACCAGCTTAAAGGAGCTAAATCAAGGCCTCTGTTACATTACAAAAAATAATTCTCCCAAACCACAATCCCGCTGGCAGCAATGTATCCAGTGAGATCTGGGTTTTTATCATTATTGCTAGTGTGACCGGGGCTTTATCAATATCACTACAATGCGACCAGGGCTTCATCATTTCATTATCACTAAATATTATGAACATAGCTTGTTAAGTTCAAAAGATATACCAACAAAACCAATTTTGGTATAAATTATGCCAATTAGAAAATTTGCATTTTTTATGCAACATGCTCTCATTAGCCATGTGCTTTCACAACATCCCCGTTCCTTGGCTAAACCCAGGAGAATAAAACGGTACATGTCATGTTTACATGTTGTCCATGTCAACTGCCACATTAAGATGAAAGTGTTTTTGTATTCTATAATAAATTGCTTCCAGGACAAAAATCCTACTTATGATATTTTCATTAAAATGATCATGATATACATTCTCTCAAATTAATAACAATTCAAAATATTTCAAGAAAAGACAAAGAAGTCCCTTTCATTTTCTAAAGGTTTCCTTATTGGAGTAATTTTTTTAAAATGCCCACTCATGATGGGTTGGAACAATCTGTGATTGCCAGCGATATATCCTCATGTGATTGCAAGAAAGTCGTATATGCAATAGCTGCCATTTTTGAAAAATTCGTGTTTCACACTGCAACTGTGTCCATTATGGTGTAAGCAGCTCTTGAAATGGTTATGTCACAAGAAAAACCATTTCAATAGCCACTGACCTATGGAAACACTTTTTCGAGGTTTTGTGATGTATATATAGTGAGGTGTCACATAAATGACATGACAGCTATTGTAGATATGACGTTCTGCATTTACATGGCAATTTATTGCAAGTCAAAACATGCCCATTTTATACCAGCTACCAAACAGTACATTGAGTGACTAAGGTTTTTGAAGACACAACCACAAAAGGGAAACCCATAACCCTTCTTTATTTAAAGTTGCCACTAGGCAAGTCTTGTTAAATTTTGAAGCTGCATTGAACATGGTGGAATATCTCACAAAGTTTGTTAAACAGCCAATGTTTCAGCTTAAATACATAGCCAATGGTGTAATTGGTCACAACAGTTCAAGAGGTAATAAAATGGTAAAAGAATGTTTAGCCAACCAAGTAGGTCTCACTTTGTAGTGTATAACTGTGGGACACATTCAGTTTGGTTGATTTGCATAATTGTCAAGATAGGTCATCAAAGTTTTCCTTATCTGAACAGAAGACCAACTAAGTTGTGATTCCAAAAGCTTAAAACTAATTTGATGTTACAGGTAAATGTGACGGGGAGCGACCCATAGAAATTCATAGGATATTTAGTTTTGTAAACTAAATCTTTCAATAATTCAGGACTATTTTGGCCATATTTCTATATGCGGGCGTGACATTTGCAAGGGTTATGAGAAAATGAGCTTTCTTGTGGTATGAAAACTGTTACTTGATTCAAGAAATTAGGGGATTGAAAAGGTGATCAAGGAACACACATGCAATCAATGTATACAACAGTGTTTGCTTCAATTTGGCATTTCCTATTGTAAATCTCAGACATTTGCCAAACTTGACACTATTTTGGATATATGTCTAACAAATAATAATATTCCAGTTTTTGCAGTTTGGTTGAGGGTATGTTAGTACACCATCATGCATATTTCCTGGGAGCAGATAACATGACAATGTTGCCCATAGATGTTCTCACATGAAGTGTAAAATACAAACTTGATTTCTAAGACGCCTTTTCCGTATTATTACATAAACTACCGTCATTCAGTTCGTGATTCTTGGGTGTTCCTTTCTTAGGACCCGTCGTTGTCGTTTCAGAGTTGATGTCGTTATCGGCCTTGGGTTGGGGTGTTGCCGGCTGCGGCGGCATAAATATATGTGCATAGGGGAACAGTTGACGGCACTTTGTACTATACTGTGAAGCGGCTTCAGTCTGCTTGAATTCTTCGGCTAGGAGTCGGTGTACTTGGGTACAGTTCTACAAGTAAAATGATACAAAAATAATGAACTTACATTAGAATTACAGTAGCATATGTAAGGGTAAAGCAAGGGGACATCCTGTATTGCACAGATCAAAGTGTCCATCTCTCTATCAATTGGTCCAAACTCAACAATATGTTATATTTTTGATAAGGGGATCAACACCTTCCCTGCAAGTCTGTTACTTTCCCAGCACTGAAGAATGCAAGTACCTATTGGACAGCTGGGTAAAGAGGGGCACATAAGGGCTAGTATCGTGCTGCTCATGGACACTGCACACACCGCTCACTAGATTCCAACCCCACAATGCTCAATGCCCGATGATAAAGAGTACATGAATAACAGATTTCAAACAAATGAAATTTGCTAGAAATGGCAACAGAGAGGGTAAACCTATTTGGACATGACTGTAATGGTGTTGTGTACCCTGATACTTCTGTGTTTGAAAATGCAGGGAGGCTGCCATCAGATTGTGTCCAAAATAAAGCAGAAACAACACATGCCATCTATAGCAATTATAAGAAAAAGGCAAAATTTAAACCTTGTCTACTATTTGTTAATATTAATTACTGGGTAAAGCCAAGGCATTGAAAATTATTGTGTACAAAGTGTCACATCCAGGCGAAACGCAACTAAGCCTGAATGTGCCATCATTTCCCATACAATCAATGAATGCTGAACCCATAACAGATTTTTCTATCATTCCACCAATTTATTTACTGCACTTTATTTGGCTTTGTTTTCACAAAATTTGATACAAACTAACTTCTGACAAACATTTCACTCAACATAATAATGCCCATCCCAATAAAATTTATCCAATATAAAGTGCAACATTCCGGCACACGTCTCGGGGCCCATTTCATAAAGATAAACTAGTTAGTTTACATTGTATCAACCTATTTTACACTTGATAAATCAAACATACGCTTGATTTTGTCAAATCTTTATGAAACGGGGCAGTCTGATACGAAAATATCCAATCACTTGACTTCACCAGGGGCGTTGATCTGTATTTAATAAGATTCCAAATATGGTTCTAATTCTCTTTGTGGTATGCATTTCTTTGAGGTACCTACCTGTATACTTCTATCTACAAGGCTATCTTCCAAACTGGTTGCTATTGACATTGCTTCTTCTAATTTGCTTGGGTCTATGAATGCCAGCATATGAGCACCTGAATCAATAGGAAATGAAGACGAAATGTCACAACGTTACAAAGAGAATACAGGACAATACTTAACATAAATAACACCAAGGTTTCATACATTATATTAGGGATATTTTCCTAAGCAAAATTGTTTGTGAAAGGAGTTTTCATACTTGTTGAATTGTCATTTTTAAGCATCATTATACAGGGCTAGACATACAATGAATTTACTTGATGGGGATTATATACACGGTGATTCATGAGATTCATAAATCAGCGGTGCCTTTACATAGGCTTCATCTAGGCTGGCTGCAGGAATTACCATGCAAATTGACAGTGACTACCCCAACCCCAAGCACAAGAGCTTCAACACTGCCTTTTCTTAATCAATATATCATGATCCTTTCTGTTATGAAATAAATACCACAACACATCTAAAGTTTGTAAAGGTACTGATGCCCCAATCACTGACAGTACATACATAAACTAATTTTTATACTGCGCCGTTTCTATTAGATTACAGCGTAAGATGACAAAATAATACAAAGATGTGAACATAATTGGTGCACTACACTAAATAACTAATGCTTGCAATCCGGCATTTCTAAAATCGGCAAAATTGACTGCCCTCTCTTAAATGAGGACCTCAAAACATAATGTTAGGGCAATATGTTTGGGCAATATTTTGTTCGAATTATAGAGTTAGGTTTATTTAAAGATGCTCTATGTCATTTTTGATCTCCAGATTACTTTGGTAAAATTTTAAGGTTTTTCTTTAATTTGCGTCTGATTCTGGTGATACAAAATTCGGCTGTCAGTGATAGGGGGCGTTATAACTTCAGCGTCCAGTATCTGGAAAATTTTGCCTTGATGGTGTACTTTTATCATTTTGTGTTAGAAGAGATCATAATCAATTGAGAAAAGGCAGTGTTGAAGCAACCAGTTGCTTTATTATTGAGTTTTCGGGTGTTTTTATGAAGCCATTTTGTACAGTAAGTCAATAGGAAGATATTTCGTGGTATGGCGCCTAATGCAACTAACTCAATGGTTGGAAAGGAATGCTTTCAGAGACCTTTTGAAAGCAGGCAGTGACACAGATGATCTGAAAGAAACTGGAAGATTATTCCATAGTTTTGGTTCAGCTGAGGAAAAACATTTATCAGCACCAGATTTAAGTGATTTAAAACTAGTCTTTGGCACAGTTAAGAATGATGTAACACAGGCTGATCTTAATCCTGGACAAGCTGATCTATACCAGGTTAAAGAATCTTGCAAGTAATCTGGACCAAGAATCTGCTAAGTAATCTGGTCCAAGTCCCTTTAGGCATTCAAAAATGTACAACATGATCTTGAATTTAATGCATTTTTGAACTGCAAGCCTATGAACCTGATCCAAATAAAATAATAAAACATTTGTATTGGCGAACGAGGATAGGACTGGAGCACATACCATTTAGCTTCAGTACCGAAGGTTTCACCAATTAATTAATGTTCCTCCTTTGCGTTACACCAGTCAGTGTCACAGTTAGACACAGAGGTGCCAAGAACTAGAGGGACTACACTTCTATCAGAATATTGGTTATAGTAAACTGTTGAACACAAGTAAAATTTAGTACGGCATTTATAACCAAACAATCTGGACCAAGTCCCTTAAAGCATTTAAAAATGTACAACTTGATCTTGAATTTAATGCATTTTTGAACAGGAAGCCTATGAACCCGATCCAAATACTGAGTTGCATGGTCATGTTTAGATGCCCTGAAGTCCTTGCAGTCTGCTGAAGAGATTGCATCTTACCAGAAATAAGCACATTTTGGGGAAAATTTAACAAAGATAGTCTAAATATCAAAAATGGTGATAGAGAGCAGTAAAGTAAACCTACATTTATAATAAGAACTAAAACATTCAGTAAGCATAGGCCCTTCCATATTTTTAAGGTCCTCATTCACGTAAAGACTTAAGTTTGCTAATTTTCATATTTTTAGAAATATTAGACCCCAAGCACCATCTATTTCATATTCCACATTACGAAACTTAAGTGAGTTGATTGGTTTAAACCTTATTTGTTTAAACCTAATAACATGATTTCAAATAGTTTCAACCACCTAGAGAAGGACAATAAACAGTTCCTTTGAAAATACCAACTTTTTTTTCAGACCTATGGATTAAAACTATGGGCCTCCAGTGACAAAATTTTAGATATTTTTGTCACTTCAGGTCCACAGTTTTAAACAATTGGGGCTACATAACCATGACACTCTGCTACATGAGTTTTTGTCACATCTAGGTAAATGGTTGGATTGTGCACAAAGTGGACTTGGAATGTTTTCAACCTACCTGATACCCGGTACTGGACTGATTTGGGATAAGCCGCTAAAAAGTCAGCATTGAACTGCACTATGTTTTTACCCTCTAGTAGGCGACTTAATTCTTGGGAGATGACCTTCTGTACAGATTCAGTTAGATTATTTGAAGTTTCCACTGCAGAAAGAAAAAAAAACAGAAATAAAAATATTGTGAAGTCCACGGGCTGCCTGCTCGCCACTAGAGAGACATCACCAGGGCAAGCCCTGGCAACGTCCTGAGTCTCAGTCAAACAAGGAGGTCCAACTTGTAAAAACCATTCATAAAATAAGACTAAAAAAAATTCTTCTTAACCATTTCTTAGTCAAAACATTTGCAATGGCCGTAAGTGTGTAGTAACAACTTCAAGGAGAACAGCAGATTCTCATCCAAGGTCTGACCAAGAAACAAAATATAGGACATAATATTACAATTCAAATTCAGTACAAACCAAACCTGTGTTGGTGATCGAGGATAGGACTGAAGCACTGCATAGCAGCTTCAGTACCGAAGGAATCGCCAACTAAGTATTTACTGTTCCTCCATAGCGTTTCACCTTTAAGCATCATGGATAGACACAGAGGTGTCAAGAATTGGAGGATATATTCATACTACACTTTGATCAACACCAAATAGTCACCCCTTCACATCGTGAATAGATACAGAGAGGTTTGTGCGTAGCTGAACACATCACAACTGCAAAAGGCGCAGTGTATGTTTACATGTGACTCGCGCATCAGTATCTATGACGCACGTGTAAGTAGATATGTTTACTTGCGGTTGAAGAAAAGCCTCATAATTTCTGCCTATTTGGTGCTGCTCAAAGTATATAGGCACGAGAATTCAAACATGGTCTCAATTTTCAAATCAAAATGCTGTCAGTATATTTCGAGTACAAGAGACCTTTTGTTATAAACACACATGGTCATTTCTCAATTACAGGCTTGCCTAAAGAAGTTCTTGCTTCTCACTGTTCAAAGCAGTTTTACCCTCAAAATGGAATGTTGAGGAATCGCATTAGAATTAGCCAGCGGGGTCCAATCAAAACAATTGACTTAAACCAACACTATTCCCATTAGAGTTCTAATCCTAGCAAATAACTTTAAACCTTAAACCAAGAAGCTTGCCCTAAAATTAGGTTTACTTGAAGCTAATCCTTAACCCTGCAATTTAGGCTGGGACTTCCAATTGGTCTCAATTTTCAAATCAAAATGCTGTCAGTATATTTCAAGTACAGGAGCACCTTTGTTAATTATTGACCAAGTAACAAAATATAGGACATAATATTACAATTTAAATTCAGTACAAACAAAACCTGTGTTGGTGATCGAGGATAGGACTGAAGCACTGCATAGCAGCTTCAGTACCGAAGGAATCGCCAACTAAGTATTTAATGTTCCTCCATAGCGTTTCACCTTTAAGCATCATGGATAGACACAGAGGTGTCAAGAATTGGAGGATATATTCATACTATACACATGAGAATTCAAACATTTGTTATGGCCAAAAGTGTGTTATCATGTGTAGTAACAATACTATCTAATTTTTACAAATTTGCTCGCCAAATTACGTTTGTAACTTGTGTAAAAAAACCTTTCTTGGTGAAAAGCAGGGCTCTCACTCCAATGTCTACTGATCAGATAACCTTAGCTGTGAAATTTTCGGAATACATGCATTTTGTGTCCAAACAAAAAGATTGACTTACCCTACACTATTCCCATTATAATAGTTCTAACCCTAATCCTAAAATTAGGATGTAACCCTGAAGCTAATATGTAACCAAAATTTAGGTTAGGACTTCAAATTGGTCTCAATTTTCAAATCAAAATGCTCTCAGTATATTTAAAGTATATACAAGAGCAACTTTGTCATTAATACACATTTTTCAATTATTGGCTTGCCCAAGTGGTTCTAGACCAGGCCTTCTGAAATAGCGGCCCATGTGCCAAATCCGGCCTGCGAACTACTTTTATTTGGCCCTAGATCGCCTCTGGAATACAGAAGTATATAAGAAAAGCATTGAAAAGGGTCTTAATTTGGTCCTCCAAGATGTATTTTTGAACTGGCGTTTGTCCTAATGGCCCGCCAACAAATTTAATTGAGAACCTCTGCTCTAGCCTGTCACTTTTCAGAGCAGTTTTACCCTCAAAATGGAATGTTGAGGAGTCGCATTAGAATTAGTTAAACACACCCATCTCTAACCATGTATAATAATGGATTAAAGTCAATATACTTGCGTAGAGACAAAAACAAAAATACATGATCAGCAATTCAAGAAGAGGGAGAATCCATCTAGATTCTTACAATATATACTTAGTTTCTCTTGCATTTGATTTGTACAAATTAGGAAATATTGGGAGACTCTCAAAACTTAAATGAGAACAACGGATTCTCATTCAATGTCTGACCAAGAAACAAATACAGGATGTCAACTTTACAATTCAAATTCAGTACAAACACAACCTGTGTTGGTGATCGAGGATAGGACTGAAGCATTGCATAGCAGCTTCAGTACCGAAGGAATCGCCAACTAAGTATTTACTGTTCCTCCATAGCGTTTCACCTTTAAGCATCATGGATAGACACAGAGG
>JXSR01S022447.1:31348-42696 GCA_000969725.1 Ophiothrix spiculata
ATTATAAACACTTCCCGAAGTTGTTAGTCACACAAAAATGATGTTTGAAGATGTGTTTACAAATTTCTCTGATCAGAACAGTGCGATTTTCATAAATTTAATTCAAAAAGGTTCCTTTCATGAATATGGAATCAAACATTTCTTTTTTTTTTCAAGTACCATTTGTATTTTTCAATTGATGCACAAATGGCGGTTATGTGATAGGCTGTACAACACAGCTTGCCTCAAGCCAAAAACGCAGTTTTTTGGCTTGTGTTTCTCGAGTAAGTGCAAGGCGAGGTAATATTAACGCAGCGCCAACCTTGCCAACCCGCTACCCCAAAATAAATTGATATTTGTTCATGTTTTACAATCAGGTCTGTAAAATTATAGATGATGCCAAAATAAAATAATTAATAAATAAATCATTGTGAAGTCTTAAATTGCTTGATCAAGTTGATGGATCCATCGAATGTCTGTAGATACAACCCAACAATCGGTAAATCCAGCGGTAATCAAAATTCTGCAATCTACGACGCGATCGCATCACTCGATGGACTATCGAAAATAACACGATAAATTTCAGCAAAACTAAAGTAAAGACATTCAAACTCGGTACATCGATACATTCTTTCATTCTTTGACCATTAAATTTACAATTTTTTACATGAATAAATTATATAAATAATGCAAGGCAACCAGAAAATTGAATTTTACCTTGTTTATCGGCACCTCCCTTCAAAAATATTTAACGTCCAGAGGGAAAGGAAAATTAATAACGATCATCCCGAATGGCGTTTTTACTCCCTCTGAATCAGAAGTATATTTTTAAATTTTCTTCGTTTAAATGAAAATGATAATACATTGAGACAAAAGATTCTTTAAAACACTGAATAATGGCAATAAATCTGGTGTGTGTTATAACAACCGATTAGCTCGTGTATGGACAAAATGTCAAAAACCAGAAAACATATTTTTCATTTAAGGGGTACTATTTCTTAAAATGAACAGCCAAAATTAATAACCCGGAAGTTAATTGTAAAATCGGTACGCGATGACGTCATTGGTAAACAACGCATTGCATTATAGGTAAAATTGTAAACAAAAAAGTCCTTGACCACAAAGATTACACGTTCACTGACCGTAACGAGGTAATCCCCTCGGACGTGTCTGATCTTGAAATGGAATTTCTGTAAACAGGTACAGAACAAGATCATTAGAACTGATTCAGGCTCAGCTTCAGGTATTAAAGTACATCGAGTAAGCTTAAAATTAAAAAAAGTAATTCGATATACCATGGAGGTATTAGTATAATACCTCCATGGATATACTAACTTATTAAATAATAAGGCTTAAAAGTAATAACACTTGCCTTGGATGGATCATAATTTAAGACACATTTCATGTTGAAGATGAGATTTATTCTAGAAGGATGACTCTATTTGAAACTATTACTTCGGGCCTTTTTTTTTCAATGTTTCTGTTTAAATTGTTTTATTTGTTTTTATGCAGAATTGTGATGTTAATTATTTGAAAATAGCTTTGCTGAATAGTCTCTTTCACATCATAGACATTTTAGTGTAGACCCACTTATTGTAGTCTGTAAACTAGTGAAAAATGGCCTTTCGATCACATCCCCCATATCATTTTGTTTAAATTACATGTGTTTTTAATTATATTTTGTTGTTTTTTGATATGGAAATAATAAATATGAATATGAATAAGAATTTTATTTAGTCTACTCCTTGTGTTTTTGGTATGAGTTGAACGCGTAAAAGTGAACATAGATGAAAGATACTGAGGAGCAATATCTTTTAAACATTTAAAAGTCATAACAAGTAGCTGGTGATTCCAGCCTTCATCAAGTCTGTCCCAGCTTAGGTCGTTCATCATTTTATCTATTGAAGTCCTGATATTATAGGGCCTAATTAAATTATCAGAAAGTGTACCTCGAGCACTTTTTTTTGTAATTTATAAAGTTCAAAACAATTTCAATTCACTTGCTTATCACTTATATTACTGACTGTGACCCCTGTGTTTTCTTTATCCAAGGATTACTTCACATATTTTGTAAGAATCGAAGCTCACCATGGCCACCAAAAGACCAGCAAGCCCTGCAGCAAGGCCAGCCCTTGAAAATAATACCGATACCAACATAGACTCTGTTCCTCGCAAGATCAGCACATTTGTCTTCCTGGATCTCGAAACCTCAGCTCTTTACAGTTATGACAAACCAAAGATCATGGAGATTTCTATGGTAGCAATCCATCGCAGGGCTCTCTGTCAGGAATCAGACACAAGTCACTCCATACCGCGAGTACTAGATAAAGTCACCGTTTGTTTTAACCCTAACAAACAAGTGGATCCAAAATCCTTTGAGCTAACAGGACTAGATAACCTCAATATTGTTGATAGTGGAAAGAGGATTTTTGATGAGGATGCGGTCAAACTCATGCAACTTTTTCTTCGTCGTCAAGAGCAGCCAGTTTGTCTCGTTGCTCACAATGGTGATCGATTTGATTTTCAATTATTGAGATCAGAATTGCACAAGATCAATCAGAGCTTAGGAAATGATGTTCTTTGTGCTGATTCAATTAATGGATGCTATGAAGTAGACTTGGAGAAACAAGGCAACAATGATGAATTACATAAAGACGAAAATGTAACACCCGTAAAGCAACCAAAGTTGAATGGTACACCAAAAACTCCATCAAAGTTCGCACGTATGATGCCTTATGACATGAACACACAATCATACTCTCTTGCAAGTGTTTACAAGAGAATTGTTGGAGAAAACTTGACGAAAGCTCACACTGCTGAAGGTGATGTGATGAGCTTGATAAAGATCTGCAAGTCATACGGAGAGAAGATGTGCCAGTGGATGGATAGAAAAGCAAGGAAGTTGAACGATGTTCAACTGTATTATATGCCAAGTCCGCCTAGATCAGCTTGCCAAAGAGGTCTGCAGTACTGAATTTGGACAGTGTGTTTCAGTGTCAGCAGGGATCTGTAGGGTTAACTTCTCAAAAGCGGTGATTCTATGTGTGGTCTCTACGTAACTTATTTTGCTTTATATTTAGGTGAAGGTTCCCATAATAATTTGTTAACCACTGCACACCTCTTCCATCTCGCACTGATCTTGGGACACTAAGTCATCATGTGAGTGGAAGAAAGTCGTATCTGCAATAGCTGCCATTTGTCATAAAATTGTATTGCACACTATTTAATCTCCAGTCTTCTCGTAAATGGTTCTTCAGGTGACGATGTCACCTGAAGAACCATGTCAAGAACCACTAACATAAGACAGGGAAATTTTCATGGATTTTCACATTCTTTTGACAAGGCATAAAATAAATATAACTAAGGGCAGCCATTGCAGACTTTCTTGCCCTCACATGATGAAAGTTGCTAGGCCTCAGAATACCTCTTGTTTACACTTCAAAGGCATAAGAAGGTTTAAAATGAAGAGATTCGTTTGTATCATTGAGAAAACATTGAAGAAATTATTCTTTGATCTGATCATTCAGGATCTCAAATAATAATTTCTTCAATGGCAAAAGATTAAAAAAAATGTATGCAACAGTAGGGATGGGGCTGTTATTTGTAGATAAAGTGTTCCGAAAAAGAAATTTGTACCGGTACACTTTGTTTTGGTTCTATTCTACTAAATTATATATTTATCAGACCAAAATAAATGCAAATAATAAAACTTGACATGTTTCCTGTGATATGGGTCCAAAATTCCATAATTGTCTTTTCAACTTGGGATTTTTAATCAAATCGCTTGCTAAGTGTTGTTATACGGAAAAAATATTGATGCAACTTGTAATCGATATATCAAGGGTAAATTACAGGACATGAGTTATGGCATGTGCCGCACTCTAATCGTGTTGTGCTCAAAATGTGTAACTTATGTTTCCTTGCAAAAATGTTTCACTTTGCCTAATAAGTGGGATAGTTTTGGATTTTGGAAGAAATTTTGTACCCATTTCAAAGGAAACATATCCATTTACATTATCTTCAATTATTTTGGTCTAATATATAATTTAGTAAAATAGAACCAAAACAATGTGTACAAGTTTCTTTATCAGAACACTTTATTTGCGTATGATGTTGGGTTATCAGGATATCCCGGCAGGATATGCACTATCATGTTGATTAACTGTTTGTTAATGTATTCTATGCACTGTAATAAGTACAAGTATTTTTTATACAAAAGACCAAATTATGTAAAAAGTACATACATTCATTAGTTAGCTAGTTTTGTAAGATCTGCATGTATTTTAATCTACTCTCAGGTAAAAAGGATATTGTCATGTACCTTTTACTTATTTGACATTTTGTACTTTAACTGCCTTGACAAATTGTTGATTTATTGAACAATTTGTAATTTTGAAATTTTTACTGATTGAATCCTGGGGTGCACCCAAGAAGATTGAACCAGAAAACAGGGTCTAGAGAACTGAAGTGACCCTAAAGTGCAGTTAAGTTAAATGACCCACCTTAGGGTCAGTTTGAGATCTGGAAACAAAAATTTCCTAAATTTGCTCCGGAACTAAATTTCCAAAAAAGGGTTTGTGAACTAAAGGCTGTGATTGAAGTCATAGATTTGTTTGTCTAAAGTAAGATCAATGATTTGTTGAAATTGGGTTAAGAGAGCGACACAGACAAGGCGTTAAAAGGGGGTCTGATAAGGGGATCTTGAGGATCGCTCATACCCGTACCACAGTGACCTCCCCGGCGTTCTAACCGCACCGATAAATACCTCGATGGACTTAACATAAAAACAGCTCAAAATGGGCTCTGGTCAATCATTTTTGTTTTTGTATAGTCTCAATTGAAAGATGATGAATATAGGATCTTTTCAAATAAAATAGAAAAAATATATGGTCAAGGCAGAGTTTCTACCACTTGTAAACTCTGAGATACGGTGCTTCTTGATAAAAGAATATATCTGTACCTTCCCATCATGCCTTGCTTCTAATTGGGTATTTTGTACAGGATGTCATGAACCCCGGGGCCGCTCGAAGAAAAAAGTGGTACGCATGCTCGTCAGAAAAAATGTCGAAAAAGGGTCAGATTTTGTGCCACTGGCGTCGTCAACATCTTTAGAAAAAGGGGTATCTTTTCAGGGCAACTTTTGACATTAAAGGGGCATTGGACAAAATTTTGAAAATAACAGTCAATTACCAGATATCGGGAAAATTTTGATCAAAACCTTCAAAAAAGTAAAAAAAAATGTTTGGGGAAAAGTTTGATGATGCTGAACTTGTCCAATGCCCCTTTAAGGGTCTAAAATTCCAAGAAATACAGCAGAAAATGCTTTTGTATTATAGTCATGTTTTTATGGCAAAAATAGTGCGTTACGTCATTGAGGGTCCAATTCAGTGTGATACGCCATTAGTGGGTCAAATGTCCATTATGCCATTTAGGGGCCAATTTTATTGTATTACGACATTTAGGGGTATGATTTTGAATATGTTACACCATTAAGGGTTATCATTTGCTGTGTATAATTACAACGTTTAGGGTCCGATTTTGAGGTGCTCTAACAAGCATGTGTACCACTTTTTTCTTTGAGTGCCCCCCCCCCCCCGAGTCATGAACATCTTTATTGGTGAAACATAGCTCAATTAACATCCCAATTTTGAATTTCAGATGGCACGATGGGAATCCTGATATCTTCTTTTCTTCAATTTGAAAATAATGCTGTGCACAAGAAATCCTGTGCTCTCTATAACTGGCACAGCAAAAAGAATTTCATTGTTTTTATAAGTATGGAGAAAATGCTACTTCTCAATATACTAGTATTCTAAACTCTACTTTTCTAGAATAGCAGTGCCTTGACACTGAAGAAGCTACCCTGTATAATGAAAGCTCAAATAAAATAAATAAAATAAAAAGGGACTTTTCTAACTTTCACTAGGTATTTAGCACAGATATGGTCATATATGTGTCCAGTGTTGACCCATACTTTTTCTGACTTATTTTGCTTGGCCAGTGTCAGAGGTCAAGTTTCACTTAGTATATACTTTGATCAACACCAAATAGGCAGGCCTCTTCACATCGTGAATTGATACAGATAAGTGCATGCGTAGCTGGACACAACAAACCTGCAGAAGACGCAGTGCGCGTTGCTTGATCAGTATCTATGGCACGCATATAACTGGGATTATGTTTACTTGCGGAAGAAGAAAAGCCTCATAATTCCTGCCTATTTAGTGTTGATCAAAGTATAGTGTCAGAAAGGTGAATGATAAGTTACTAGGCAAAGATCTAGATTCTTAAGGATTTAAGTTTAATTGTAAATCCACATGAAAAAAGTAGTCAAATCGTAGTTGTATTTAGCATGATTATTTTAATATCTGGGATTTTAGAAACTGTTTTGTGTTATTAAAGGACTTGTGGTCTGATTTAGTGTCATATGAAATATATTAAAGAGGGCTACATTATAAATATTCCCCAGGGGGCTACTCAGGTATATTCATGTACACATGCTTGAACATAGGTTTACAAAATACCCCCTAAACAAGTTTTACCTTGAAAAATACCCCTAAACAAGGATTTATGTGCACTGATCTGCTCACAATTGCTACCCCCTAAAATTTGATTTTTCTTCAGGTTTTGAAATACACCCCCTTTGAGGATATTTTGTATTCTTGTTTTGAAAAACACCCCTTTTTGTTGAAAATCAGTGTTTTTAGACCCCTAAACACGTGCAGTGCTTTCCGTGTTGGTCAGTGAAAAAATGACCCCTTTTCCGTGTTTTTTTGTTCACGCATATGTGTACACCAGTATAGCTGAGTGAAAAATTCACTCTAAAATCAGTCCACCATTCTCTGGGGGGAGGTGGGGATGGAGTGCACTCAAGTATAATGTTGCAGGTATAGCCCAGAAGTATAGCGTGGCCACATTTTTTTAAAACACCCCCTGAAGGGTGATTGTTTCTGAAGCCAAAATATACAATTTTTCCCCCATTCGAAAAACTACCCTATTTCTTGAAAATGGCTGTTTTTGATACCCTAAATGGTATCACCTCATTCACCCTTCAATCCTAAAAAACAACCTTAATTCATCTTTTTCTAGGTCACGCTATGCCTGCAACATTATACATGAGTGACCCCCTGGGGTCCAACATTTATGACCATTTTTACAATTATATTTTTCACATAGATCTGCATTTACTTTGTTGTACAAATTTTATGGTCACCATAATTAGACACATTTTCACGTGATAGTTTACATGGGTTATATCCGTGAGTCTTAATTAGAAAATCTCAATGAACTTTTTACCATTTTTTTTTTAAATTCAAGAAAAAAAGTTGAAGCAATTGAAAAAAGTGTAGATCTGGGATTATTTTACATTCCCTGATTTTATATATGTTTTTAAGTAGATAGATGTTGAAACCATGAAACAAATAATTGTTGTTAATATAAAAATATTTTTAGCTAGTTTTATCTTTATACCAAAGTATTTTACCTGTGCACATAAGATATCGGAACATTTTTATCTTAAAGGTGTGCTGTTAACATGCCAACATGTGTGCCTTAGTAGTCAAAATAAATATTAACAAACTATTTAAAAATTAAAAATTTGTATTTTTATGTTTATCCCATCCGAATCTCTGTGTGTGTACCTAAGGGGCTCACCATCAAAGTTTTTTTTTTCCAAAAAAACAAATCCCCCCTCCATAGGTAGAAGAAATGAAATCTCCCCAGGCAAGAAAAAAACAAAACAAAAACTAGTTTACGGACCTGACCACCCCTAAATTTGTGTTTTGAAGATTTTTTTAGTTTTGCCAAAATCTTGTAAAATCAGCCGGGGTTTTCTTTTTGTCAAAATTGTTAAATGTTGGCTAAATTGTTATTCATTTTTTCTCCCATTTTTTTTTTTTTTTGATTTTTGGGTTATTTTGGTCAAAAAAAAATTAGAAAACAAATATGACCGACCGACCCTACTTGAAAGGTCCGCTTGTAAAACAGGGTTTTGGTTTTTTTTGTTGCCCAGAACATGGAATAGGGAAACTCAGCAGTAATCTCTAGGGGGGAAATCGCTCCCAAACGGGGCGTGAAAAAAAAAATCAACCCCAAACCCAACTTCCTGCTCCCCCCTGGAAATATAATGCTGCGCCCCTAATTATAATACAGAGATGTATGTTTTCCTTTTCCCAACAGACCCAAAATATAGCCTGGGTGCTTTGTTTAGGTTTTTGGAGTTCATACATATATTGTTTTTTTACATATTTGGCACTTCAATTGCCTCTGGAATGCACAAGTTTATATAGAAAAAGGTCTTGATTTGGCCCTCCAAGATGTATTTTTGAACTGGCGTTTGTCCTTAATGGTCCGCTAACAAATTTAATGGAGAACCCCTGGCATACTATTACCTTTGCTTCAGGGCTAACAACAACATAGCAAGTTTTGCATCATTAAAGAAAAAGATTGACCTAACTGACCCCTCCAATTTTTTTGATAAACAGGCTATATCAAACAACACTTTTTGGCGTAATGTATGAAGCATGAACCATTGCCAGTACTGACCATTGCTCTTTTTGGAAGGATAACTGCCTTACAAAGTAAAAATGCATATGTGCATGATTGAATATCAATTGCAAGTTACTTCATTTACCCTTAAAGAAATCCTGCAGAAATGAGCAGAGACTATCATTTCTCTTGCATAACTTAAGGCAGTATCTACTATGTTAAACATTTGTGTGGTGCTCTGGCATAATGAGCGGAAAGTCGCAATTGAAGATTTTGAATAAATGGCTGCTAAAGTTAAAATATGGGCTATTCCGTAATTAGGTCAACCATTTTTCAAAATCGTCAAAAATTAAACATCGTTCAAATAACGCCATTTATGTCTCAAATAAAAGGTTATAGCATATGGTCAAATGAATTGATATTTAAATTTGCTTTAAATCAGGTTTTACAAGATATGGACAAAATGTCAAAAATGGCATGTTGCGGACGTACATTTGAAAAAATGCTACTTTTAGCCACCCTGTACTACTTTTTCTTGTTGTTTGAAACTAATTAACTTTGCAAATATTTTAATTTGATATAAACTCCTTTGATTTGAAACTTTGCCCCTTTCTGAATCCATGTTTGTTATTAAGAAAAATTGGATGCAACTTGTTGCGGACGTGCATATCTAGTGCATATTGAAATTTTCATAGAGTACGTCCGCAACGCAAAAATGTACGTCCGCAACGGTCAAACATTGTGAAATTATAACTTAAATATTTAAGTTCTGATTTTGTCTTTGCTAGCATTCTTAAGTTTGGTCCTTCTTGCAAACAAAACTGTATTAGTTTCAACCAAAGATCTGCACACTTCATAGCAATTTGGACTGAAACACAACACACAAAGAGTCCAGAAAGTGCAATTTCTGTGAACTTACGTCCGCAACGGTGGTTTGTCGTGACCTGCCTCGCAAACTAAGAATGGGATTGGAATGAAATTTTCAGGTTTTGTGCTTCTATCAGAGATATTTCAAATACACATATTACAAAATCCAAAGACTTCCTAATTTGGAAGCTCTAGGTCCTCAAAGTCTATGAAGTGTACGTCCGCAACTACGGAACTACCCATATGGTGAAAAGATCAAATTTCGTTTTTTGACATAAAACGTATTAATGCATAAATGTTAACACACGTTTTGAAGGTGAAATATGCCGGGAAGTGCAATAATATTATTCACGGGTAATTGATCGCATTTTGCTATTATACACTATAGTATTAATCAGTGACTTTAAAATCGACTTGCGACAATTTTTTACTGCCAGATTTTGAGTGGACTGCCTTGTATTTCGATCTCTACATGAAAATTGTAGAAAGAAAGTATGACATATTATATATCATTCGATAGCTGAGATTATAGAGAATTAAAATATGCCATAAACTCAATTTTGAAAATCGCAACTTTTCGCTCATTTTGCCAGAGCACCACTCATAAATTTGTAGAGTCAACTCTTTAGTACGGGAATTGATTGAGGTGAAATTGCGTTTGTAAAGGGAGTATCTGCTTTGTTTTATAAATGCACATACTGCATTTTTCCTTTGTAGGGCAGATTAGGTCATACACAAATTTAGAAATTGGTAATGCTAATATTCTATACAGGTTCTGCTTTACCTTTCAAACTATAAAAATTTGAAGGTGGAATTTACAGTCAGAAAATATGAATCATAAAAAAATAGTGCTGTGCTACTTATGGTAGAGTAAAAAATGAGAGGAAATTTATTCAAAATACTAAAAAATCCCTCCACAAAAAGGTTAAAAAAAACCTATGGAGTGATTTTGCTCCTGTTCAAGCAAATAAAGATTCACTCTATTGTTCACTTTTCACAAGTCTTATTTTCTTTTTATATTTTAGCCCCCCCCCCCCTCCCCTTCTAAGTCAGTTCAAAGTCTCCATATTTGGCAGTTCCTTAGATCTTAATGAAAATAGGCCTCATATAAAAGAATTATAATACACCTAAAATGACAAGATCTAACTTAAGGCCTGCATAGCCATGGCGTGTGATGGGGGGCATCACCAAAAATTTGACAATGTATAAATAAAGGGCCACCATAAAATACAAGAAGGTCCACAAAAAGCCTCCAACACCACCATAATATTCATTTATGGGTAAAATACTGTTTTCTCCTTTTTTTGTTTGTCACCATCTCAATTTCTGAAATTAACTTCGGGTTGACCAAAAGGAAAACTTACGTTAAAAGTGGTTTTTTGAAAATCCCACACCCCCTGAAAAAATCCTTATTATGGGTGTGGACCTGAGAATAATCCTGGCTGCCCATTAGCACTTGAACTGGCTAGTTCCTTCACATCTCATTTAGTGACCAATCAGCGAGCAGACCCGTTCAAGCTGAGCTGCCAGGCAAAAAATAGTGTGAAAACAGTTTTCAAGTTTCAAATCTTATAAAGATCTACCGGTTACGGTTCTACATCTGTAATGGGTAGACAAATTATTTTTGATGAAATTGTTTCTCTTTTTATGAATTAAATTATCTCCAGGAGCTTTGTTTGATCATTTATGTGATAAATCCTAGCTGAGACAGGTATAATTGTCTCAGGGTAAATCCATATGAGGTAAAGTCACACCACCATCACAGAATATATTGCACATTAATTCTCTCTCAATTTGAGCCATTTCTGCATAAATCTTTGTACTTTTTTTGGATTTTACTAAACATTTAAGCTTTATTCAGAGCATTTCCATATAATTCTAAGTGGAATCTAGGTTAGTCCCTTTAAATCCAGATGCTCCACACCTGCCCCTGCTGCTCAACTAACTGGCTATTACCAAAAATGTAAGTCCAACCCAGGGTATATTCCTAAATGACTGAAATTTGACAGCTAACAAAA
>JXSR01S022447.1:49293-62476 GCA_000969725.1 Ophiothrix spiculata
GTCTTAAGTTATTATCGTGTTCATTTTATATTTTAAATACCACCTCTGATTAGCGAAAAGTAACCCGACTTACGACTGGTCTCACACGTTACGATTTTGAAGTCTTAATTGAACTGGACTTGACTTATTTGTGTACGCCCTCTTGTGTCCTGTTTGACCTCCAGGTCAATTCGCTGTAGAAGTAAACACAAATTCAACTCGACTAACAACGACACGTGTACACAATTACGGAAAGTCGTCGATAGTCGTATTACATTGGCTTACTAAGGCGACTTAACTTGCTTTTAGAGAGTTAAAAATTTGATGTAAGACGACTTTTTGAAAGACAACTTAAGTCAGCTGTTCACACACAAGCAAATTTCGAACTCGATATAACTCGAATATGACAAAAGACAACTTCTGTCTGTACGGGGTATAACTTTCAAACGTAAAAAAAAACAATGATTTAAATTTTTAGACGCCCTAAAGGCAATATTTACCCTGATCTTCTTTCTTTTATTCCCTTCTCATCAAAGTCAACCATTTATTGGATATTTGAATTTTTGTAACATGGCCATTACAAATACTTTGCCCTGAGGGCGCTGTCCTATTTTGTTTTTTGACTCCCCTTCTCTTTAATGTCTTTAATTTCTTTGTTCCCAATTTTATTTCACTCACTCAGTCCATGGCTATGCCACAAGAGGAAATTCCTCAAACTCTTTGGTCATTCCTCACTTTAAGACCAATTCTGGCATGAGAACATTTCATGCTAGTGTAGCTCATCTTTGGAATGATAGTATTAATACAAACACTCTGTCTAACGTTGATACTCTTGTCACTTTATCAATTTAAAGGAGTTCTTGCATGAGAACATTTCATGCTAGAGCAGCTCATCTTTGGAATGATAGTATTGATTCAAACACTCGCTTTAACTTTGATACTCTTGTCACTTTATCAATGAAAAATAGCTGTTCATGTACGTTGTCCATTGTAAATATTTCTTGTTTGTAAAATTGTTTCATTCTTGCTTTGTATATATCAAGATATATTCTGTGAATACTATAATCAGGAACTCCTAGAATAGCAGTCAGTGCTCAGTCACTGAAGGAGCTACCCTGAATAAAGAAAGCTTAAATAAATAAATAAACAAGCAATCGAGCTCATACGCTGCTCATGCATACAAGACAAAGCTTGCGCATGCCAATTCTGATGACTGGACAACTTTGCCATACAAGAACTTGTTTTGTTGATTGCCAGACCTACCCATCACATCCTATTGTTTGAAATGCAGTACATCGAGTATATCGCAGAATACATCTTGGCAAAACAAGTTAAAAGGATCAAATCAAATCCTCATGGCAGCAATTTGAATGTTCATCAACAGTATTTGAATTGTTGCTTCAAATTTTTGAAGCAGTGTGGCTTCAAATTTTGGAAGCATCCAGTACAGAACAATAGTAGTTTTGGAACTAATATTTCTCTCATTTTTTTTTTCCATTTAGCAACTGTTTTCAACAATGCTAACCAACATATAAATGTGTATGGAGATGACGTGGAAGTCGATTACAGAGGCTATGAGGTAAGAATATATCCCATTCAAGCTTTTTCTTTAGCGGGCGCCGGGCGATTTTTACCCTGTGGTTCCCGATTTTTGCGCCTGGTAGGACAGAAAAATTGTGACCCAGGCGACGATATTTTTTCCTACTACAGTGCCCAGGTCTTGCTGTGTACAATTTTTTGTCTCTAGTATGAGTCAAAATTTGTGATGAAAATGATTGGAAACAGGCATTTTTTGGAAAAACAATATTCATCAGAAGAAAATCAAATAATTTCTTCTTTTATTAATAAATTCTTGATTTCCAAATCAAAATCAGGACTTAAATCCGGAAATGGCTCTAGGTCATGGGAAAAAATGTGCCTTGTTTTGTGGAAATATTATGGACCAGGAGCTACTTTTTCAGAGTTCTAGCTTCTAGTGTCAACTTAAGAAAAGATTGATCGCACCATTGTAGTACAGTTAGGGAGTGCTTTAAAACTCAACCGGCGGTTAACCGCCCGGAACCGTCAGTTCTATCCGGTTGCTATTGTTCTGGACAATTGTCAATGGCAACCTCCCAGAACCGCCAGTTCCGGACGGTCAGCCGCCGGTAGAGTTTTGAAGCGGCCCCTTAACAATTAACAGTCAGACAATGGGGGGCTGCAATCCTGATTTTTTGCGCTGTTTTCTGTGAACCATCCCTGAGTATGATTTAGCCATATGCCAGTCTGAGTGATATGGTACTTCGACTAACTGTTTGTGGGCGGAGCTTGGAGCTTGTGCGTTCTCCTAACACCCTTGAGCTCCGAGCTCCGCCCACAAACAGTTATTGGGCGGAGCTGGGAGATTGCGTTCGCCTAACACCTTTGAGCTCCACAACATGGCCAATGGCCAGTAGTATTGTTTTGAAGCTCATTTGATTAATTTGTAAAGTTTCTAGTTGATTTATTTCAGCTATTATTGTTTCAAATAATTCTTGGACACAAAAATTCAGATCCTTGCATAAAACAATTGTGCGCAACACTTTCACAGACGCACTTGTAAGCTTTTAGGCAAGCTTGATATCACAGCATTATGAATGTTATACTATGTTCTTGTCATCATACCTGTCAACATTTTCAAATTCTGATGTGGGAGACTTCTGTTGGCCCACCAAAAAATTTTTATGTTGCTTTTGAAAACTTGAAAGCCAAAAAAAAAGGCATTACAAATGCAGAGACGACTAATAACGATATCATTTATTTTGTCAAAATCATTGCTATGATTGCCATGCACATGGAATGATGATGTAGCTGAAGCTTCACTTTGGATGTACTAATTCTGGGATCATCTAGAACTCTTTACGAGTGGTGAATAGGGAATTTCCCGTCACAAATTGTGTTCATGTACATATTTCGACCTGTTTCAGCTGTGTTATTTTTTAAAATCCAAATTCAGATACGCATCCGAATTATGAGTTCCGCCAAACTGATATACGGATGAACTTTAGTCTCAGTGCACAAGATTCAGGAGGACCAAGAGGAATATAAATTCTCACTATCGAGAATGATTTCTAGAATCGCTAGAATGAAAGATTTCACACATGATCAACTATTTCTTCACTTTTGTACTTTCAGGTCACTGTAGAAAACTTCATTCGAGTACTAACAGGCAGGCTGCCTGCAAGCACACCAAGATCCAAGCGCCTTCTTACTGATGACCGTAGCAATGTCTTGGTGTACATGACAGGGCATGGAGGAGATGGGTTCCTGAAGTTTCAAGATGCTGAGGAGATCTCTAGTATTGAGCTTGCTGATGCCTTTGAGCAAATGTGGCAGAAAAGAAGGTACATGTTACATAGTCTCCCCCACAAAGTAAAAATGCAGTATGTGCATTGCAGATATATTGCAAGCTACATCCTTTTCCCTTGGAATAATCCTGCACAAATGAGCAGACGATCAATTCTCTGTCATAACTAAAGACAGTATCTGCTGTATCAAACATTTGTACATACAACTTTTTAGCATGGGAGTGCATTCAAGTGAAACTGCACGTTTATAGGAAGTATCTTGCTATTCTTTATAAATGCACATACTGCATTTCTACTTTGTACGGCAGTAGTCGTGTTTCGTTTTGTTGCATGTGTATTTGCAGCAAGTGAATATTGTAATATTTCAAAGTGGTTTTACACTAGAGTAGATTTCATTTACGCCGGTGCTATGATAGATTTCTCAGTCAAAGAATATCTCAAGAGTAAAATCCTGTCTTCTGGTACTTTACCTTTGAGTAGTGTTATCGTTGTCAGAGCTTATGTCGACATTTATGTCGAGAGCAT
Organism: Ophiothrix spiculata; assembly: GCA_000969725.1. Lineage (NCBI taxonomy): Eukaryota > Metazoa > Echinodermata > Ophiuroidea > Amphilepidida > Ophiotrichidae > Ophiothrix > Ophiothrix spiculata. The sequence goes on from JXSR01S022447.1 coordinate 53,124, forward strand.
TTCACGACATGTCAATAGAACCGAGTCCTGTCACGACATTAACCATATATAAACTATCATTAAGAAGAGTCAGAAAGGATATATAGTGAAGGAAATAACTAGCAAGATGTCAGATTCAAATAACTTACTTTTTCTAGCTTATGATCAAAAATGAGAATTCGAGTTATTTATTAAGCGGGCGCCAGGCAATATTTACCCAACAGTAGTGTTATTTAGTCAATTTTCTCCACTCTTTTCACGTTCGGTACCTTGGTATCTCGAAGTTTTTGACTACTACTGCACTATCGCTTGATATGTTATGTCGACATATGTCTTGACATTGTAATAAAATTATGTCACATGACAAAATCTACAAAATTTCTCCCTGCAGTGAAATTAGTTTTGTTATTTCAAACCCTGTCTTTGATATGGTGTCAGTAAAACTGTTTTTCAATTTTATTATAATCAGACTAGAAACATTACATTCGTGGGAAATTCATTCATCCTAGGATATCCCATTGTCAGTTTCACTCCAGTTATTTTGACTGAGTACACAAAATTCAACAACTGCATCCAAAAGAATTGTCACTGTAATTTTTAGTTTGCTTCAACATACTGTACTCTGTACATTTGGAAGTAGGCAACAAAAAGCCAATTTACGCACATAAACCAATATGACCATATACGGAAATAAATTAGTCCGTACTTTTCAAATCATAACAACGTACCCAATCTTGCTGAATATTCAAATGAACTTATGTTAAAGATTTGCCCATGTAGTAGCAACAAAATTAACTAAAAATATTACCAGAATAAAATCAAAAGATTTATGTACAAAATGTATTAATATGCAGTGATTTGGTTTTAATCAATCCTAATCAATCATTGCTAGTCTCTTACACAATACAAAACCACCGGTCACAATGTTGTACAAGGGATATGCTATAGATCTCTTCACAGAGTCTGATTGCATGTTGCATACTTTAAGGTTTATAGTGTATGCTAAACCAATCACCAAGATATCAATTTCTATTTGTTTTTGTTTTCCTTAGATACCATGAGCTCCTGTTCATCATAGACACATGTCAAGCAGTCTCCATGTTCCAGCAATTCTATTCTCCTAATCTACTTGGTGTCGGTAGCAGTCAAGTTGGGGAAGACTCGCTCTCAGTAAGAACCTTACCATTTATATATAATTACAGTTAGGCGGAACTGACAATTCGGATATGATCTGAATTTGGATACCCACGAAGCAAAAATCTATCAAAATTCTGATACCTGTATCAGATTTAGGATACGGAGGGTATCTGAATTCTGATTCGCCTGTCGATGGCGCAGGAAACAAATCAATAGCTCAAGCTGGCAAGTACATGCGTAAATCTTTCTTTTATCTAGTACTGTGAAAATGCAATTTCCATCTATGCAAATTCCATTGAACAGCTTCGAAACATGTCCTGATCACAGAAAGCAACATAAATTGGCGAAATTAGATGACAAATGATGATAATATTATAGCTATGGTGCGCGGCGAAACTATATATGTTCATTTCGCTGTTCATTGCCATGATTGCCGTGCACATGGAATAATGACGTAGCTGAAGCCTCACTTTGGCCGTATTAATTCAGGAATCGTCTTGAACTCTACGAGTGGTGAAAAAGGAATTTCCTATCGCTAATTGTGTACATGTACGTATTTCGACCCGTTTCAGCTGTTTTTACCCAAATTCGGATACGTATCCAAATTGTGAGTTCCGGCGAACTGATTTAGGATCTTCAGAACAGAAAGTGTGTGTGCTACATTGAAACTCTAATAACAATAAATATGAGGGCACAAAGAGACTAGTAGATCCCTACGCAGTCTTTTCTGCAGTTTAAAAGCATCTTGAGGACAAAAAAGTTAAGCTTTTGTTTCCACAGATTTGTGTTTGTACCATAAAGGTCCATTCATAGTATGCCACAACTACACTCCCGGTCCAAAGTGTTTGTGCACGCTTAAAGACGGGCAAAAACCTAATTATTTTATCAAACGATCAAGACTCTTAAAAATGTCATGTTTTTTTATAGGTGCCATATGTATCTAATATAAATAATCCATGTTTCCGTTGATATTTGACTCTTCCATCACCATAAAAATGACAGATTTCTTGGACTAAATACAAATACACCACACAAAATTTTTGATATGTAGCTATTTATTTTATTATTAAATGGTCGTTATCACAGTGTAACCGTAAAGAACATTTCTAGGTTATAAGTTTTCCAACAAATGTGCAGTTATGTATTTAAACTCCGTTTTGATTGTGCAGAAGAAAGTATACAGTATGTTTAGCACGTCATATTTTCAAGTGCGGTGAATGCAATTCCTGTTGAGTTCTTTAGATCTATATATATATAAAATCTGAAAAAATGATGCAAATGATGAACATTTCTTGAGATATGGCTGGTTAAAGGTTTTGTGCGCAAACACTTTTGACCGGAAGTGTACAATCAATACTGACTACAATGCAATGCAGTATGTTGTTTACTGCACTACATACTTTTCTACAAGAAACTGCAGTACGGTGTCACAATAAATAATTGTTGTACCAACATGCGGTAAATAGAAGGTGCTTTAGAGTCTGGAATTAGATTTATGTATACTCAAATTTTTTGATAAGTTGTTTAGATTAGGTTTTGTATACAAAAATAAACATTCTCTATTAAAATTGGTCTGTTTTGCATTGCAAATACAAAATATTTATGTTCTGAATAAAATGATGTATATATACTTATGGGACTTCTTCAGATCTAACCACTCAAGTATAGTGCTGGCATAGCGTGACCACAGTTTTTCAAAACGCCCCCTAAAGGATGATTTTTTTCTGAAGTCAAAATATACCCTTTTTCTCCTATTCACACCATATTTGGTGATTTTACCCTTATCGTTTTAACAGTATTGTTTGAAAATGTACACTATTTCTTGAAAATTACTGTTTTTGATACCCTAAACGGTGTCACCCGATTCACACTTCTGTCCTAAAAAACAACCCTAATTCACCTTTTTCTTGGTCACGCTATGCCTGCAGCATTAGGCCATTCACAATTAATTCCGAGTTTCCTGTTGCAAGCTGAAAAAAAGGACAAAGTGACTTTTAATTATTAATTATCTATCATTTTCTTTATTTTGAGAAATTTGATCGCAAGATTATTACCTGGTTTTGACCAGGGTTTGATTTAATTATTTAGTTTAGTTGATTCTACATTTTTGTGAAAGTGAAGGTATGTTCATTTGTTATGGATCATCATTATTGATATGATAGAAATCAGAATGTAGCAAATAAAGGTGACTAAAGCTCATTTTGAAAGAGAGAATAACAAATGAAAATAAAATAATAAACAGGAAACTCTGAATTTTTTTTTGAATAGCCTTATATTTGAGTGGTCCCCGGGCTGTTGACCACCTTTCAATTCGAGGAAAATTGAGATTGATGTTAGTAACTATGCAGAATCCTGGTTTCCTGGTGTTTTAAGTTTTAAAGTGTTTCATCCCCCTTAACAACTTTGGAATCAAAAATGTGTGTTTCTTCTTTCCTGTTCCAGCATCATGTTGACCCAGCTATAGGTGTTTACGTCATTGATAGGTACACGTATCATGCGCTGGAATTTCTAGAACGAGTGACGCCAACTAGCAAGAAAACATTAGGAGAGTTTGTGAGTATCTTTTTGTTATGTTTTTTTAGCTTACGTATGGGAAGCTTTCTGTCAGCAACTCCCTTGACTTTCTTCAGCCCCAAACTCGTCACGTGGGGGCGCTTCGACTTGGTGAAGGTTACCAAGATTGAGCACCACTCAGTGGTGCTGTATGTCTCAGTAGGGAACTGTAGACAGCTGGCAGATGGTAGCGGCTGCCATCTCTGTTCAAATTGCTCCTGTTTGTTTTTGTTATATCTGCCCTACAAAGTATGTGCATTGCAGTTATATTACAAGTTATTTCCTTTTCCCTTGAAGAAATCCTGCACAAATAAGCAGACGATCATTTCTCTATCATACCCAAAGGCAGTATCTACTATATTAAACATATGTACATACAACTTTTCTGCATGGGAGTGGATTGAAGTGAAATTGCATGCTTAATGAAAGTATCGGCTATGCTTTATGAATGCATACAGCTTTTTTACTTTGTGTGGCAGATATTTATAGATTAATACATGCGCGAGTGAAATGAGACAAAATCAATACATGCGCAATCAATTTGGATGTGTCCATTTCACGAGGCCCGTAGGGGTCGAGTGCACTGGACAGCAAACAAAATTTACCGCAAGTGCATTGATTTTGTCTCATTTTACGAGCAAAATGGAATGCAAATTTATTAATCTAATTCATACACGGCAGAAAAATAATACTGTATCTTTTGTGACAAGAAATAAGACCTTTATAATGACCATCAAAGTCCGAAACTTTTCTAAACTAAATAAATCATCACCCAACAAAAACAATGACAATTCATATGCACTAAACGCCCACCACGCAAACTGGAACGCAACAAGCGCAGTACATTGTGAATTTCCAATGCACTCAGCGTACTTTGTATTCTTGCATTCTGATTGGCTAGGTGACACGCAGAGTGTATGAATTAATTTCGCATAAGCCATTTCCCCTCTTCCAATTCAACTATTTGCCATCTGATAAGCCCTTTAAGTTTAAAATACCATCACTTCCAAAAGTTAAATACCATCACTTCCAAAAGTTAAATACCATCACTTCCAAAAGTTAGTCAACTCCCCATACTCTTTGACTGAAACATAAACAAAAAACAATTTTGGTGTGCTGGTATAAAATAACTCAACAGCATGGCGATGTTCATTCAGAAGATAATAATTGAATTGATCGAGGGGATACGGTACATTAGTTAATCTGAAAGTTGGTTACTTAAAGAATAATACTGCGTATTACTTGACGCGAGTGAAATTGTACAAAAATAATGCACCGCGTGTTGAAGTTGGAGTTGTCCGCACTCACGAGGCGCAGCCTGGTGAGTTGAATAACTGGGGTGCATTCTTATTGTACAATTTCACGCGCGCAAAGTAAAGAGCAGTTCTCGACTAATCGACTAAGTCCGAATACGTCATAGACCCGGGTTAGTAATGGTCACGAAATCGCTGCCGTGGCAGCGCCTGATCGATAGCTTGATATAGTGATAATGGGTTTGGGATGCAGGAGGTACCGGGTTCGGGCCCAGGTTGAAACCCGTTATTTTTGACTTGTAAATTTCCGAGGAGATAGTTTCTGAACGGAAAAGTGGGGTAGGGGGTTAGGGTTAAGTAACCAAGGTATTTCCCACCCGTTGGACCCCCCATTATAAAAACAGCCCTCCGGTATGAATTTTACGGTGAAAGTCTGGTCAATGATAAAGCATGTAATAAGGACCAAAATACAGAAACAATTTTAAAAATCGGACGAACCGTTTCAAAATGGCAGCGGAAAAACCATTTTTTTGTGTCGCGTCAAAACATTTCCTGCCAAAATTTCAAAAACCATGTTCCCGAAGGAATTTTGGCATGAAATTTTGCTCAAATTTACACATTTTAAGTACAATTACATTGCAAAAATAATTGTACGCGCGAAAACCTGTGGTAGGGCATGCCCTCCCCTTGGTCACTTAAGTGTTCATGCAGAGTGTATGAATTAACTTTAACTTGATAATTGATCATACTAGTTTCCAAAATTAATGCTTCTGATGTTATTTGATTCTTTCAATAACAGTTCAAAGTATGCCCACCAGAATTATGCCGATCAACGCCAGGGTATCGCACAGATCTCTTCAGACGAGACTACAGAAAAGTACTAGTAACAGACTTTTTTGGCAGCGTACGTAATGTTGAAATATCCAATACCAAAATGCAGCTAGAAAATAAAACTTCTCAGAAGAGGACGGAGAGTGAGGAAAGATCAGAACAAGAGAAAAGTACAGCGAGGGCAAAGAGGAAAAAGCAGTCCTTGCCATTGTCCTATGCTCCCCAATTTCCAGTGGATGAAATAGAAAAGGTAGGCAGGCATCTTTTTCAGAAAAGGTATACTATAAATCAGTGTTCCCACGTAAGTTTTCGAGCTTGCACCAATTCGAACAATTCTAACAAGTTGAAGTGATCAAACCATTCTACTTTTCAATGTTAAACTTAAGCTGTTTTAGACACTAGTTCATTACAGAATCTTCATGTTGGTGTTTCTGTTTTTCTTTACGTCCAGGTAACTCCACCAACAGTGAAGTTCTCCAACTTGTTTATCCTGTGCAGTAGTGCCTTCCTGGGACTAGCAGCATTAGCATGCTTTACAAAAACTCTATCATGATGAACATATGACTGAATTGTGGTATGACAGTGTACCATTTTATTTGTGGCAATATTCCTTTGAAAATTTTGTGATAAACTGAAAGCTGCAATGAATCAATTTACAAACAATTTTTCAAATGTTCGTCCTCTGCAGTGCCTTCCATTGAATAGCAGCATCTACTTTAAAGAAGGGAGCGTGGCCGAGTGGTTAGAGGGATGGACTCGTAATCACATGAACTACATCTGTCGTGGGGTCGAGCCCCGGTCCCGGCACGTCTCCTTGTTTCCCAAAGCAAGAAACTTTGCTCTACTTGCTTTGTACGGCACGTAAAGCCGTTGGTCCCATCTGAAGTGTTCGTGACACACTGTCGGATGTAAAAGAATGTCACCGGATAAGTTACGGCTGTTCGAAATAAGAGTAGGGGAATCTTCCCCGGCACCGTGACTGTATGTCAAAATACGTCATCAACTCTAGGACCAGAGTATCGGCATTTACGTCCAAAAATATGGATCATGCTGATTATCAACGTAGAAGTAGAAGTAAAGGAACTTAGTCATGATGATAATATAGACATTAAGCTTTTTCTTAAGCAGGCGCCGGCGATTTTTACGCTATGGTTCCTGACTTTTTGCGTCAGGTGGGACAGAAAAAATGAGAATCAGGCGTCGCTATTTTTCATTACTGCGGCGCCTGGGTCTTGCCATAAACAATTTTTGTCTTTAATATGAGTCAAGATTTGTGAAGAAAATGATTGGAAACATAGACATTTTTGGAAAAAATAATGTATATTTGTCAGACAAAAATCAAACAAGTTCTTCTTTTCTTGTTAAATTCCTGATTTCCTAAATCGGGATCAAAATGTTCCGAAATATATGTAAACAAAAGCAAGAAACAGCGCAAGTCAGGATATCCAGCTCCAAATGCATGCTTACTATATATGTAATTTTGGAAATGGCTCCTGGTTCTAAAAACGGCTCCTTGTTCTCTGAAAATTTTAAGGACCATTAGCTGCTTTTTTCAGAATTCTGGCTGCTGGTCCATGTCATCTTAAGAAAAAGCTTGATAGACATTACGACTGAATAATGGTATGCTTATGAATGATGGGTCATTTTATGTGGCATTCTTAGTCACTGAGTGCGATTTTACTTCCTAATAAGGAATTTTGCCCATCCATTATGAGACGATAGATGACAGTGCGTTCAGCGTGAAACGCAGTGGTGCCGCGCGTTGAAAATCACGGCGCGATGCAGGTATACGCACACATCCGGCGCGATCACCTTTACTGGGTTTGGAATATTCCATGTTTGAATAGGGGTGTACGTTTTTCCAATGATAATGTTTATAGTTTTTGGCAATAATTTACATCGTTTTTGGTTTATAAATGACTCAAATTTGTGACTAAGAATGAGAATAAAAGATGGCGATTTATTGTTTTGCCTGTCATCTATCGTCTCATAATGGATGGGCATACATTATTTTTTCGTAATGGGCACCCCCTGCGGGGGCACCCATTACTCAAAATAATGTACGCCCATCCATTATGAGACGATAGATGACAGGCAAAACAAAAAATCTTATCTTTTATTCTCTAAGTATTATGTGGAACATTTTGTGATGAAAAAGCTGCCAAAATGCTACATATCAGTAATTGAGAGCTATTCAAGCAATATATCAATGTTTTGAATATGTTAGTTGCTTAATTACAAGTTGCAGAATGACCTGCATAACAAGGATGTTACTGTATAAGTGTTATAATTTCACGCTACAGTTATTTTTGCGCTTTTGACGCTCAGCTCGCTTTGCGCAAAAATAAATGTACCGCGAAATATGCTTTGTGCAATACCGCTGCACGTAAAAAAATTACAAGTGCGAAAATTGAAACGTGCGAAATGATTCCAAATTGGCCCGGGCTTGAAAATTACTGAGCACGAAAATATTGGTGTTTACAGTATATAATCATGCTAAATGGGAGAAACAAACCATGAGGCTATTCCAATTTAGTAAGTTCAAATTTGTTATATACGAAGAGATATCAAAAAGTTTTAAAGATCACCAAGAAGAAATACAGCCAGGAACATGTTTTTATTATGTGACCCTTAAGTCACCTTTACAAAGCCACTGTGCAAAGTTACACATTTTTCCCACTTGAAACTGACTGTCCACAGACCGTTTTTGTAGAGATCCTCTTTTAGCCAAAAAAATCCACATTGTATTTTGCTAAATCAACTTTTTCAGGTCAGCCGTGCTTTATTGCACCAATATGATGTCATAGTGTGACCGATTTCCATAAATTTGGTATCACTAATTTGATAAGAGTTTGCTAGACATAAGATTTTTCATCTTTTGAGCTGATTTTAACTTTTTGATGTAGAAATTCCATATTTTGGTTTATTTTCAACCCGTTTTCAGGTAAAACAATATCACGTCAGCTTTTTATGAAGGTGTGCTCTCCTGAGTGCCAGGCATGACAATCAGTACTATTCATAATTTGTTTTTATACAAAGGACATGTTAGTTCATAAATTTATATAGGCCTACCAATCGTTATTGTCGAATTGGGTTTGGGTGCAGCCCAGAGTAGAATGACATAATTTTGATCACTTAAAGACCAAAGTTAAACTCATAGAGCAGAAAATTTTGTCATGAATATTTTTTGTTAACTGTTCAGCATAGTAAACTTGTTAACACAAAACCTTGTGGGTGATTTTGCAATTTAAAGTGAAATATCAGCATATAACATCCAACAGGCAATCAAATATCATGAGGACTATGATAATATCATATGATGATGATTTTTGCTCATCTTTTAACAATCATTTGAACGATACAAATTTATATGATTGCTTCTGTATGCATACATGTATGTGTTGTCTACTTATATTTTCTACATTAATTTATTTCTTTACTTTGAATTCAATAAACCTGATATCCATCTGGTCTTATTTCATTTATCTATATGTGATTTAAGGGGGGAAAGCACATCACTCATTTTTGCATTTTTGCAAATTTATTTTGTACCATAACTTTTGAACAAAGTGCTTAAAGTTAATAAAAGTATACATTTCC